>SJYA01000582.1:1398263-1452764 GCA_006410615.1 Neotragus moschatus | reverse complement strand
CTGCTGCCCCGCCGGGCGCTCCGGCCTCTCTCGGCGCTGGATCGCCGCGAGAAGGCGGCCTCCCACGCGGCTGGCAGGACCGTGGTGGGTCGGTGGTGGCACGGCGCGGTCCAGCTCGCGGGGCCCGGCAGGGAACCGGCGGCGCGGCCCAGTCCCCCCTCTCCGTCCCAGGCCGGCCGCGGCCTGACCTGCCGCCCCCGCATCCCGAGTGGAACGGCCCGCTCTCGCTCCCCGCCCCCTCCGGGCCCCGCGCTTTGGTACCGACCGGCGAGAGGGAACCGTGGGAAGAGGACTCCGGGGAACCGGCGCTGGTCCGGGCCAGGGCGGCGGGGGCGTCCCCCTCCGGCCGCCGGGGCCGTCGACCCGCCTTTCGCGGAGGCCGGTCTTCTTATCCTCTGCCCGTCCTCTCACCCCCTCGCTCACACCCGCTTATCTTCCTCTTGCCACCCACGGAAGCGCGTCCCCGCAGGTTTAACCTGCGCAGGTGTGGTCTCGGCCGGCCGGGGGTGTGGCCCGAGGGGTGCGGAGCCAGGTAGGGGCGCGGTGGGCGGGGCGACGTGCCGGGGAGAGGGGGATGAAGGCTGCAAGACCCTAGGGGAGATAGTATCGCAGACGGGGCGGAGGGCAGTGTGAATGAGGGCGTGCTTGCTTGGTTTTCTTTTAAATTTTAGCCTGGCGGCCTGCATGCAGTCCATGGGGTCGCGACGAGTCGGAGACAACAAAAAAGCCCATCCCTTTTTCCCCTATTAAAATTTTTGTTCCCTGAAATACACGTATTGTAGATGCACTGTGTTGCTGTCAGTTTTACCCGGCCATGAAACTCTTGTTTCCTCTCCTCATAGCTCGTTCTCTTCTTTGGGGAGCCAGAAAGTACATACAATTCTAAATCTGGCTCTGGCCACTTCTGTTACCCTGGATCTGGGTATCTGAGACTCTCCGACCGCCAGCTCAGGTTGGCAGTCGGCAAGGCTTGGCAGCCGAGAACTTCCTGGAAGAGCAGGGTAGCCAGATAGGCGACAGGCACCCCTCTCCTGTGTTATAGGCAATGACTACCCCAGGCGCCGGGCCCGTAGCTCACTGCAGAGTGCAAGCACCGTGATAAAGAGATGAGCTCGCCCACGCTGATTAAGGCTCCACCCCTACCCCCCCAAGGAACTTGGTTCTGTCATCACTGCAAGCCTAGCCTGGAGGAGGAAGTACTCATATCTTTATGCCTTCTTTTGGCTCTGTCATCTCAGTTGGGCCAATTTAAGTCTTTTGTTTGTTTTTTTTGCCACGCCCTGTAGCATGTGGGATCTTAGTTCCCTGACCAGGAATTGAACCTATACCCCCTGCATTGGAAGCATGATGTCTTAACCGCTGGATCCCCTTATGTCCTACCAATCTCTTAGTCTTAATCTTTGCCTTAAACAATGTCGAGGGAGGAAAATAAAAATAATTTTGTAAGAGGTGGTAAAAACCCCTCGCTGTGTCATGTGTAACAGCAAAAGACTGAATGCTTCCTCCCTAAGTTCAGAACAAGACAAGGATGTCTGCTTTCCCACTGGTCTTCTTCAACACAGAACCGGAAGTTCCAGCCACTACAATAAGGCAAGAAAAAATACAATACACACAAGTTGGAAAGGAAGAAATAAAACCATCCCCACTTGCAGATGATACGATTGTTTGCATAGAAAGTCCCAAGGAATCTACTAATTTAAAAACCTCCTACAAACCCCCCAAAACACCAAAACTGGAACTAATGAGTTCAGCAAGGTTATAGGATACAAGATCAATACATAAAAGTCAGTCATATTTGTGTATGCTGACAATGAACATGGAGAAACTGGTATTAAAAATAATCTTATTGGGACTTTCCTGGTGGCCCCGTAACTAAGACTCTGCACTCCCAATGCAGGCAGAACTAGATCCTGGGTCAGGGAACTAGATCCCACATGCCACAACTCAGAGTTCACATGTCACAACTAAACACCCCACATGTTGCCACACTGGAGATTGAAGATCCTTCATGCCACAGCCAAATATATAAATATTAAAAGAAAAACCAACATTATTTACGATCACCACAAAGAAAATTAAATACTTAGGTATTCACTTGAGAGAACATGTCACAAGATCTGTATGCTGAAAATTACAATGTGTGGATGAAAGAATACTAAAATAAGTGGCAAAGTATTTCGTGTTCATGGATTGGAAAACTCAGCATAGTAAAGACATCATTTCTCCCTCCAGACTGATCTCCAGGTTGAATGCAATGCCCATCAAAATCCCAACCAGATTTTTCATAGACAAGACAAGCTTCTGAAATTTACACAGAAAGGGAAAGCTAAAACAGGCCTGAAAAAGAAGAATGAAGTGGGAAGAGTCACTCTATGGATATTAAAGCTTACTACAGGGTCCTCCCTAGTGGTCCAGTGGCTAAGACTCTTAGCTTCCAATCCAGGGGGTTCCAGGTTCAATCCCTGGTCAGGGAGCTAGGCCCACATGTTGCAACTGAGTTTGCATGCCACAACTGAAGATCTCACATGCCACAGCAAAGATCAGAGAGCCCACGTGTGCAGCAAAAAGCCAGCGCAGCCAGACAGATAAAGATAATTATTAGTACAAAAAATAAAGCTTACTATAGTGCTACAGTAAACAAGACTGTGTGGGTTTTGGCAGGGAGATAGACACAATGATCAATAGAAACAAGTAGAGAATCCAGAAATAGATCCACATTAATACTGCAAATTGATGTATGATAAAGGTGCAAAGGCAATGATGCTGGAGCAATTGGACATCAGCGGGCAAAAAACTCTAATGTAAGCCTCACACCTTGTACAAAAATGAGCTAAAATTGGATCAAGAACTTATAAATATGTAATACTATGAAACTTTTAGAAGAAAAAATAGGAGAAAGCCTTTGGGACCTATTGATAAACAAAGAGTTAGATCCGACATCAAAAGCATGAGCCGTAAAATAAAAAATTAATGAATTGGATCTCATTAAAATTTAAAATGTTTGCCCTGTGACAGAGCCTGTTGAGAGGATAAAAAGACAAGCTACAGAGTGGGAGAAAAAGATTTGCAGACCACAAAGCTAACAAATGACCAGTATTTGGATTATGTAAAGAACTCTCAAAATTCAATAGCAGAAAAAGAAAACAGTCAGAACATGGGCAAAAGATACAAAGAGACATTTCACTGAAAAATATGTATAGATGGCAAATAAGCACACGAAAGTAAGGCCAGCACATTAGCCATTAGGGAAATGCTAATCAAAACCACAATAAGCTATCACCTCACACCTGTTAGTGTAGGGGATATATAGTGAAGTCACTCAGTCGTGTCTGTCTCTTTGCGACCCCATGGACTGTAGCCTACCAGGCACCTCTGTCCATGGGATTTTCCAGTCCCGGATTGCCATTTCCTCTTCTAGGGGATCTTCCCAACCCAGGGATTGAACCCGGGTCTCAAGCATTGTAGATAGACGCTTTACTGTCTGAGCCACCAGGGATGGTGGTCACACCATATGTCAATGAGGATTCAGAGAAACAGAATCTCTTGTGCGTTGCTGTGGGGATGCAAAATTATACCACTCTGGGAAACAATTTCACGATTCCTTAAGGAAATAACCTCCCAACTGTCATATGATAGATACATCAATGGCATTCTTCGCCATTTGTCCTGGGGGAAACAAAACATGTTTACACAAAAACCTATGTGTGCATGTTCACAACAGCATCATTTGTCACAGCCAAAACTGAAAATAACAGATGTGATTCAACAATGTTACATTTATACAGTGGAGTACTCAGTTCAGTTCAGTTCAGCCGCTCAGTCATGTCCGACTCTTTTTGACCCCATGAATTGCAGCATGCCAGGCCTCCCTGTCCATCACCATCTCCCGGAGTTCACTTAAACTCATGTTCATCAAGTTGGTGATGCCATCCAGCCATCTCACCCTCTGTTGTCCCCTTCTCCTCCTGCCCCCAATCCCTCTCAGCATCAGGGTCTTTTCCAATGTGTCAACTCTTTGCATGAGTGGCCAAAGTACTGGAGTTTCAGCTTTAGCATCAGCCCTTCCAAAGAACACCCAGAACTGATCTCCTTTAGAATGGAATGGTTGGAGTGCTACTTAGCAATAAAAAGCAATCAACTATTGATATATACAACCACTTGCATGAATGTCCAGGCAAGTATCTCAGTGAAAAAAGCCAGTCCTTAAAGGCTTCCCTGGTGGCTCAGATGGTAAAAGCATCTGCCTACAATGCAGGAGACCCAGGTTCAGTCCCTGGGTCAGGAAGATCCTCTGGAGAAGGAAATGGCACCCCACTCCAGTACTCTTGCCTGGAAAATCCCATGGACAGAGGAGCATGGTAGGCTACAGTACATGGGGTCACAAAGAGTCGGACACGACTGAGTGACTTCACTTTCACTTTCAAAGATTATATACTGTATGATTCCATTTGTATAATGTTCTTGAAATGACAAAGTGACAGAAATGGAGAACAGATTAGTAAATATTAGGGGTTAGGGGTCAGGAGTCAGGGATGGGGGTAGGGGAACAGAGGGACCTGTGGCCATAAAAGTGATGATAGAACTGTTCTGATTCTTAACTGTATCAAAGTCAATATCCTGGTTGCGATCAGTCAGTCAGTTCAGTTGCTCAGTCATGTCCGACTCTTTGCAACCCCATCGACTGCAGCATGCCAGGCCTCCCTGCCCATGACCAACTCCCAGAGTTTACTCAAACTCCATAGAGTTGGTGATGCCATCCAACCATCTCCTCCTCTGACATCTCCTTCTCCTCCTTCCTCCAATCTTTCCCAGCATCGGGTTCTTTTCAAATGAGTCAGCTCTTCGCATCAGGTGGCCAAAGTATTAGAGTTTCAGCTTCAACATCAGTCCTTCCAATAAACATTCAGGCCTGATTTCCTTAGGATAGACTGGTTGGATCTCCTTGCAGTCCAAGGGACTCTCAAGAGTCTTCTCCAACATCACAGTTCAAAAGCATCAATTCTTCGGCGCTCAGTTTTCTTTATAGTCCAACTCTCACATCCATACATGACTGCTGGAAAAACCATAGCTTTGACTAGACGGACCTTTGTTGGCAAAGTAATGTCTCTGCTTTATAATATGTTGTCTAGGTTGGTCATAACTTTTCTTCCAAGGAGTAAGTGTCTTGTTATTTCTTGGCTGCAGTCTTGTTATTTCATCTGCAGTGATTTTGGAGCCCCCAAAAATAAAGTCTGCCACTGTTTCTCCATCTATTTGCCATGAAGTGATGGGATCGGATACCATGATCTTTGTTTTTTTGAATGTTGAGCTTTAAGCCAGTTTTTCCACTCTCCTCTCACTTTCAAGGGGCTCTTTAGTTCTTCACTTCCTGCCATAAGTGTGGTGTTATCTGCATATCTGAGGTCTGCTTATGATATCATACTGTATTTTCCCCCACAAGTCAAGCCAAGCTGATTTAATTGTGTGGAGGAAATGACAATTGGGGTTCACTTAGAAAAAAATCTTTATTGAGGACATTCCTGGTGGTACAGTGGATAAGAATCTGCCTGCCAATACAGGGGGACATGGGTTTGATCCCTGGTCCAGGAAGATTCCACATGGCAGGGAGCAACTAAGTTCTCAAGCCCAAATTACTGAGAACCACGTGCTGCACACAACTATGGAAGCCCAAACACCCTAGAGCCAGCAAGTCTCAACTACTGAGCCCAAGTGCTTACAGCCTGTGCTCCACAACAAGAGAATCCCCTGCAATGAGAAACCGGAGCAGCACAAGTGGAGGGTGGCCCCTGCTTGCCACAACTGGAGAAAGCGTGTGCGCAACAAAAGCCCAGCGCAACCAAAACTTAAGTGAGTAAAGAAGTAAAAAAGGAAGAAAATGTTATAAAAATCTTATTGAGCTATGATTCACGTACCATAAAATATGATTCAGTACACACACAGGGTTGTGCAACCATCTCTGTTTACAACACTTTCATTATCCCAAAGGCAAACCCTGTACCCATCACTGACTTTAACCTCATTAACCTCCACGCCCAGTCCCAGGCGACCACTAATCTCTTTTCTGACTCTGTAGATTAGCCTATTCCATTTCCCATAAATGGAATCGTATAATATGTAGTCTTTTGTCTCTGACTTCTTCCACTCAGCATAATGCAGTCAAGGTTCATCCATGTTGTAAAGTTTATCAACACTTAATCTCTTTTTATTGCTGAATCATATTCCATTGAATGGATAGACTACATTTTATTTATCCATTCATCAGTTGCTGGATATTTGGGTGATAATATGAATGTTGCTTCTATAGACACTCATGAACCATGGTTTGTGTGGACATATGTGTTCATTTCTGTTAGGTGTAGATCCAGGAATGGACTTTCTGGGTCACATGGCAACTCTACTAAGTCACTTCAGTCGTGTCTGATTCTGTGCAACTCCGTAGACGGCAGCCCACCAGGCTCCGCCGTCCCTGAGATTCTCCAGATAAGAACGCTGGAGTGGGTTGCCATTTCTTTCTCCAATGCATGAAAGTAAAAAGTGAAAGTGAAGTCGCTCAGTTGTGTCCGACTCTTAGCGACCCCATGGACTGCAGCCTACCAGGCTCCTCCGTCCATGGGATTTTCCAGGCAAGAGTACAGAAGTGGGGTGTCATTGCCTTCTCCAACATGGCAACTCTATATTTAACATTTTGAGAAACCACCACACCGTTTTCCACAGTGACTGCACCTTTTCACGTTTTCATCAGGAATGTACGAAGGTTCCGATTTCTCCTGTCCTGTAGTTTTTGCAAGATGTTACACTGGGGCACACTAGGTGAAGGGCACAAAGGATCTCTGTATTATCTGTTACAACTGCACGTGAATCCACAATGATCTCAAAATAAGTTTAGTTTTTAAAAGTTTGGTGGTATCCAGTGGAGATGTCAATCATCCGGATTTTGGAAAAGTCTACATTTCAATTTCCTGCAGTCAGTTTGGCATACTTCAAAAAAAAAAATCCCTCATTGATATTCAGTAGGAGCGTCAGCAATTTCCCTGTAATCCTGACAAATTCTTTACTGGGAGGCAGAACTGTGCAGCCAGAGGGAGTACGCATTTCTGGATGCTGTGAACTCAGCAAAACTGGTCCTCAGACCCCAAAGTCCCGTGCCTATGACTGTTGACATGTGTGGAGAATGCAGACAAATTAGAAATGGAGACAAATTAATGTGAGTCTCCTACTTTTACTCCACTTGATAGTGGGGGTACAGGAGTAGACAAAAATAAAAATGTCTGTATCGAATACGTGAGTGAGGCTGAATTTATTTCCATAGGTTATTTTTTTCACTTTGTAAGACATCCCACACTTTCTTCCTTCGAAAGGCATGCAGTCAGAGGATACCAGAAGGAGGCAGATGACTCTGCTTTATGACACACAAGGTCAATTTCAGGGACATGAAGGCCCGAGGCGTTTTTCAGATGTGCACGGACTTGTCAACAGGCTGAAATGAGTGATGGATGGGTTCAGACAGATCATCTGAATTGGTGGTCGTCGACTGCCCTTTCAACGGTGATGTTTTCTTAAAGTCTCAACAGACTTACACGCCAGACTTAATTTTAGCTATTTCAGGCTGGCAGGGAAGCCCAGGGTGGAGGAGAGCAGAAAGGGAGGGCTTGGGCCATGTCGTGCATGCAAAGAAAAGGGGCTTGGACTGATGCGACCCCTTACCTGGCACCTCTCATCCTTGAGAGGTGCCGGGTTTCCCTCCCTAGACCTCGTGTAGATTTGTGGTGTTTCTACGTTACACCATCCACGTCTGCGGCCATCTGGGCTTTCTGGACTTCGGTGTGATGGGAGGGAGTGGAGGTGAACTTTACTGAAAGAACGCCTGAGAAACATGGAGCCCTCACAAGTGTGACTTTTTAGTTGCTGCAAAATGTTAAGTTATTAAGGACCGTCTTGCATAACTGTGCCCAGTGTTTTGAATGATTGTCAGAAGGGCAAACGCCAGCCTGGAAACTTGATCATAAAACAACGGCCAAAAAAACTTTCCTGTATACAATGAGGTCGGATGTGAGTTCACTTTGCCTTAAAAAAAATCCTCAACAGAACAGCTACTGCAGGAAATCAACCAACCTTAAATACTGGGTAAGGAGCTCTTGAATGATTTAGCAGCTTCGATGTTTCTCCCCTGCTGTCTTCCATGAGCTCTGCTGCTGCTGCTGCTAAGTCACTTCAGTCGTGTCCGACTCTGTGTGATCCCTGAGCTCTGCTTTTCTGCAAAGACGTCCTCCGTGTGGAAGCAAAGGGGGGATGGGAAGCTCCCACCAGTGTGGGCAGGAGATGCGTGTGCACCCCCTTCTACTCCCCACTCTGCACTCCCTAGCCAGGCTTCTCCCCAACTCCTGTGCTGCTGGCCTTCAAGCCTCAGCCACAAGCCCTCAGTTCTGAGTTCCAGACCGCCTCCTGGTCACCTGCATTTTAATCTACAGGCAGTTCAAACTCATCCATCTCAAATGGTCCCTGGGTCCTCTCGCTCTGCCTCCGCATCCTTGGAGGCGGTCCCAGGTCTCCATCACCCTCCTTAGCGAGCCTGGTTGTTGGAACAGCTCTGGTTTCTCCCATCTGATCCTATTCTAGTCCACTCCCTACCCTGGAGCCAGGGCTCCTTTTAAACACAGACTGGTTCTTGTAACTCTCTTTAGAACCACCCAGTGACTCTCAGGACCCTTTAGGGATGTCGTGCAAATCCCCAGCCCTGAGCAGGACCTGGTCATTTTATTTCTTCACCTTCTCTGGCCAAGCTCCTCTGCGTCCCCTACACTGGAGCCCCAAGGCTTGAATATTCTGGCCCCCTTTCCTACTTTTGCCACTGGGCTAGTTCCTGCTCATTCCTTTATGAGTCTTGACGATGAGAAAACTTTTTAGTCATATTAAGAACTAGTCCAGGAAAAAAAAAAAAAGATGCTAAAATTATATACTTTTGGGATCTTCCCTGGTGGTGCAGTGGCTGAAACTCTACACTCCCAATGCAGAGGGCTGGGGTTCGATCGCTGGTTAGGGAACTAGATCCCACATGCTGCAACTAAGATCCCAGTGCAGTCAAATAAATAAATATTAAAAAAATGAAAACAGTGGTCTAGTGCTTAGGAGACTCTGTACTTTCACTACCTGGGCCCAGGGTTTGAGCNAGATGCTAAAATTATATACTTTTGGGATCTTCCCTGGTGGTGCAGTGGCTAAAACTCTACACTCCCAATGCAGAGGGCTGGGGTTCGATCGCTGGTTAGGGAACTAGATCCGACATGCTGCAACTAAGATCCCAGTGCAGTCAAATAAATAAATATTAAAAAATGAAAACAGTGGTCTAGTGCTTAGGAGACTCTGTACTTTCACTACCTGGGCCCAGGGTTTGAGCCCTTGTCGGGGAACTAAGACGACCCTGGAAGGTGTGGCTGCTGCTGCCGCTGCTAAGTTGCTTCAGTCGTGTCTGACTCTGTGCGACTGCATAGATGGCAGCCCTCCAGGCTCCGCCATCCCTGGTATTCTACAGGCAAGAATACTGGAGTGGGTTGCCATTGGACATGACTGAGCAAGGTGTGGGGCAGGGCCAAAATACATATATATATGTATACATATTTATATCATATATATATATCAACCCTCATACTCCTCAGAGGTTTTATCATTTGGTTCTATTTTTCTCTGGGATCTTAATTTAAGAAAATTTCCATTAGGAATTTTTCTTTGAAAAAAAGCAATCTAAAATAAATTCAAGGTTTGCCTATTAAAAAAAAAAAAAAAAAGAACGAGCCTTAAGAAAGCGACTCAGATTTCACCAAGAAGCCTTTCTTGATTCTTGACCTCTTCTAACAGCTTACCTGGTAAATTTCTTCTCTGAACCCACAGGCTTCTATAAGGCACGTAGTGTGAGACTGGGATTCACTTTTCTGCCCTCCCCTAAATTCCATAAACTCTTTAAAGAGGAAAAATCGACCCAGTTTGATTATATTGCCTGTGCCTGACACATAGTAGGCATTGCAAAAATACTTGGGTGAAATGAATTGTTCGTTATTAGCAAATCAATTGAAAACACAGTGGGTGAGCAGATGATTTTAACAGCATAAATGGGCTCAGAGGTGACTTCCACTCACTCTTGCTTCTCTTGGACCTCATTTCTGTTTAGAAATAATTACACCCATTTCCCCTTGAGCATCGGAGCTGGTATTTTGAGGAAAAGAAAGTGACTGTGCTAAGAAACAGGAGCAGCATTTTTATTTTAATAGACTCTGAGGACTAGAGGTTGTGGACAGCAGATCCTGGATTGGATGCCGCTGGAGAGCTCTGCCAGCTTTTGCCATCGCTCTACAATTTTAGTTTCTGTTGAGTAAGAACAATTGAATTTTTAAAGTGCTATAGAAATTTGATGAAAACTGAACCTGCTTCACTATTAAAAACTGAGTAAAAACTCAAATTATTTACATCTTAAAGTATAAGATATTTACTTATAAAATAAATATAAAAATTGATACAGTAAATAAAAAATAAAAACTGATACAAACTGAAACTATTTATATCTTAAAATATAAGATATTTAACACCATAACTATTCATCCTTCTAATGGATTTTAATCATTATATTTGGGAGAAAGGTTTTGTTCCTTTGGACAGTTTTCTAAATAACAATTTCAGATAGTATAAAGTTAGTTCCTTAACATTTACTTATGATTTCCTTTAAAGAGCATTTGTTCCACAGAATCTTTTCGGAGAGTATGGTAACCAATTTCTACAGTTCGACAAGTCAGCTCAAAACTGTTTCAAAGGAGGTATCATTAAATAAGAGATGAAGGGGAACTTCCTGGTGGTCCAGTGGCTAAGACTCTGCACTCTCAACACAGAGGGCCCAGGCTGGAACCATGGTCAGGGAACTAGACCCCATATGTTGCTGTGAAAACCCCATATGGTACAACCAAGACCTGGTGCAGCCAAATAAATGAATAAAAGTAAATATTTAACAACAACAAAAAGATAAGAGATGAAGAAAAGGGACTAAACCAAAAAGAAAAAAAAATCCTTTTTGTCTGGCTTCTGTTAAATTTTCTTCTAACTTCCAAAAAACAGACAGTGTTAAGATTTTGAAGATAGTCATTCAGCAAGTATTTACCATCTGCTGTGTGCCGAGAACCACAAAAGGTGAGTCAGTTAAATATCTGGTGTCATGAGAAATTCACATCAAAGATATGAAGTAAGAACCCTAAACATATATAGGCTTAGTCTGTTTACTCTTCAAATTCTGGATCTGTGGAACTCTACTCGGAGTCTAGAATATGTATTTCTTCTTTCACAAAGAAATTCAATTTTTTTTTTTTTCCTAATTGAAATCTTATCAAGTTTGTGTTTAACAGGACTTACTGGGGAACTAAACACCTTCTATTACGTTGACAACTCTTATTATCCCATAATATCCCATAATTAGCAAATTAAAAAAATAAGTATTGCTCAGCCAGTTCAATTAACCTTTCAGTTCTTATTGCATCAAGCCATAAACTTTGAAATCTCTATTTCAAAACAAATAGAAATTTATATTCCTCTTATAAAGCAATCCCTCAAATGACATAAAGTCTTTCTTCACTGTTCTCTACTCTCTCCCCTACAACTATTAACCCTTCTGAGAACAGACTACTGTTAATCATTTTTCCAGCTCGTTGTATCCCCTTTTTATGGAAGCTCTGGCCAGAAACTGGTGGAGCGCTACAGAAGTGACTGCGACTGCTTCCATTTTTGTTCCGTCTTGGTGTGCGTTAAGGGACCAAAAGGAAAGTTAAGCGGACCCGTTCGTGCCCTGCCGCGCCCTCTCCGCTTGACCCCGGGGGTTCTGTGCTCTCTTTACCGTCTCTTTGGTGCTATGTAGCTGATGAGGATGAACTGGGGACACAGAGCCAACTACATACACGTGTAGGACCTCAGTGTGTCAACCTCTGGAGAAAGATTTGTACATCTCTTTTTTACTGTGATATAATTTACCTATGGCAAACGGCACCCATTTACAACTGTCTCAACTTGAAACCAGTACTACAATCAAGATACAACACATGTTTATTACCCCCCACCAAAGTTTCCTTGTGCTCCTTTGTGGTTCATCCCTATTTTTGTCCACAGTTTCAGGCAACTAGTGATCTACCTTTTGTTACGACAGGTATTTTCTAGAATATTATATACATGGAATCACACAGGATACACTCTTCTGCGCCTGGCTTATTTCACTTAGCATGATTCTGAGATTCATTCACGCTGTTGAGTGTATCAGCAGTTTGTTTCTTTTTACTGCTGAGTAGTATTCCATTGTATGTACGGATGTGCTGTATGTTGGATCACCATTCACTTGTTTGATGGACATTTGGGAAATTTCTAAATTTTGACCATTGTGAATAAAAATGCCATGAAGATACATGGTCAAGTCTTTGTGGACACATTTTCATGTCTCCTGAACTAACAGCAAAGAGTAGAATGACTGGGCATATGGTTAGCCTTAAAATATTTTTTTATTTTTAGTTATTCTAGTGGGTGTATAATGGTTTCTTACATTGTGGTTTTAATTTGCATTTCCTTGCTGCTGCTGCTAAGTCGCTTCAGTCATGTCCGACCCTGTGTGACCCCATAGACAGCAGCCCACCAGGCTCCCCCATCCCCGGGATTCTCCAGGCAAGAACACTGGAGTGGGTTGCCATTTCTTTCTCCAATGCATGAAAGTGAAAAGTGAAAGGGAAGCTGTTCAATCACGTCCGACTCTTCGAGATCCCATGGACTGCAGCCTACCAGGCTCCTCCGTCCATGGGATTTTCCAGGCAAGAGTACTGGAGTGGGGTGCCATTGCCTTCTCCGGCATTTCCTTGAGGACTACTTATATCTTGTTTACTGGGCGTTCATAGATGTTCTTTTGTGAAGTGACTATACAAATCTTTTGCCCATTTTTTAAGTTGGATTTTTTGGGTCCATGTTGGGCTGTGTGAATGTGGCACAGAGACTCTTTTTTTGCATAGTGCAGCTGTTTAATTATATTATGACTGTTTATGCAATACCTGCCTCAGTAATGTCACTCNTTCCTTGAGGAGTACTTATATCTTGTTTACTGGGCGTTCATAGATGTTCTTTTGTGAAGTGACTATACAAATCTTTTGCCCATTTTTTAAGTTGGATTTTTTGGGTCCATGTTGGGCTGTGTGAATGTGGCACAGAGACTCTTTTTTTGCATAGTGCAGCTGTTTAATTATATTATGACTGTTTATGCAATACCTGCCTCAGTAATGTCACTCAGATAATAAAAAATAATGGCATAATGATAGTTTAAAGCTGGTTCAATTATATGATTTTGCAAGCTTATTTGCTAAGAGTGAAAACAGGAGACTCTTAAGAATAGATAAAAAGATAACACGTGACACAGTGCTTCATGTTTCTGGAACTGTTGCATAGACCCTGGTCCTTCTTCCCCTTGAGTGTGAACTGGACCTAGTGGCTTGCTTCTCACAGAACAGAGCAAGGTGATGGGCTGTCACTTCCAGGATTAGGCTACCTAAGACTGTGGCTTCTCTTGTACTAGCAGACTCGCTCCTTCCCCAGCAAGCCTTCAGATGACATCTTAGCCCTGGCTGACGTCTTGACTGAAGTTTCATAAAAGACCTGGAGGCAGTTGACCCAACTAAGCTGCGCCTGAACTTCTGACCCACAGAAAGTGTGAGAGAATAAATACACGCTTTAAACTGATTAATCGGTGTAATTTGTTATGCACCAACAGATGATGCAACAAGTTTTTAAAAATATAGTTAGGATTCAAGTTCTTTGTCAGATATATGTATTGTGAACATTTCATTCCATTCTGTGGCTTGTGTTTTCATATTCCTACCATATTTTTCAAAGAGCAAAATTTTAAATTTTGATGAGATCCAATCCATCCTTTAATGATTCATGCTTTTCATGTCCTATTTAAGAAATCTTTGCCTCCTCCAACACTGTGACGGTTTTCTCTAGTGTTTCCTCCTGGAGACTTTACATCTTTTTTTTAAAAACTTTACATTTTGACTTTGACATTAGGTCAATGATCTGTTTTAGTTTAATTGTATATTATGATGTGTGGTAAGGTTAAATTCTTTTTTCCCATACTGATCTCCAGTTGTTCCACAATGCTTACTAAAAAGACTTTATTTTCCCCACTGAACTGCCTTAGCACCTTTATCTAAAATCGGCTAACCACATCACAGTAGCCAAGACATGGAAACAATATAAATGCCCATCAACATTCGAAAGGATGAAGAAGATGTAGTATACACGCACACACACACACACACACACACACACATACATATATACGTGTATATACACCATGGAATACTTCTCAGTCATGGGCTTCCTTGATGGCTCAGCGGTAAAGAATCTGACTGCAATGCAGGAGATGCTGGAGACATGGGTTTGATCCCTGGGTTGGGAAGATCCCCAGAGGAGGGCATGGCAACCCATTCCACTCTTCTTGCCTGGAGAATGTCATGGACAGAGAAGCTTGACAGGCGACGGTTCATGGAGTCGCAAAGAGTCAGACACGACTGAAGCGACTGAGCATGCATGCGTGCACTCCTCAGCCACAAGAAAGAATGAGACACTGCCATTTGCAGCAAACAAGGATGGACCTAGAGACTATCATACTAGGTGACTAAGTCAGAGAAAGACAAATATCATACGGCAATCGCTTGTATATGAAACCTAAAATATGGCGCAAATGAACCTACCTGTGAAACAGAAATAGACTCATATGCACAGAGAGCAGGCTGCTGTTTCCAGGGGGAGGGGAGAGGAGGGAGGGGAGGACTGGGCCTTTGGGACTAACAGACGCCAACTACTGTATATAGCATGGAGAAACAACAAGGTGCCTGGATAGCACATGGGGCTCTATTCAATGTCCTGTGATAAACCATAGTGGAAAAGAATATGAAAGGGGTGTACGTGTATATATAAGTGAATGGCTTTGCCATATAGCAGAACAACACTGTGACCTGTTACTATCTGTAAAGGGCATTATTCATACACTCTGATTCTCACCTAATATATCACCTTATGTTTCTTTGTTCGAAAAAGACATTTCTGTTATTCTGCATGACAGCATGTATGTAACCTATACATGTATACATGTAAGACTGAAGCATTACCTGTGTAATGACATGCATGAAGATATATGTGGAGATATGTGTATGTGTGTGTATTCCCCAGCTTAGCCTCAACTGTTGGCAACGTGTAGCCCTCAGTGTGTGGCAGATTGTACTAAACTGTAGTGGATACTGCTGGTTGCCTACTTGGCATCCATTCGTCTCCTACCACCTTCCTTCCCAGAACACTCCACTAATTTTGTCGTGGTGTGTACCATTTCCTTATACGAGTCATGACGGTGACTCAATCCCAGGCTAAAGGAAAGGACTTAAGGCTGGAGAGGCCAGTGCCCACGTGCACTTGTTCATGTCCCCATCCACCCCTATTCCTGCCACAGACAGCCTGGAACCCTGACTGCTATTGAGGACCAGTCTTCAGAGGAAGCCAGCGCTGGGAGAAAGCGCTTTGGGCCTTGGCGACATCACTGAGCTGGCCTGTGTCCCACCTTGCCTGGGGCCTGTCCAAACTCTGAATCTGTAATACGAGGCAATAGACGTCTTTGTCCTCCAACTCAGTCTGAGTTGGAATATTCTGTTCCTTTGCAGCCAAAACATTCCAGGTGATATTTGGTTATTACATTAGACACAGGCCCTCCCTGCCCTCAGGAGATGATATTCTAACTCAGTAAAGATTATGTCTAGTTGTTCACTGTACATTTCTGCACATGTCACACTGTAAAAACCTTACAGAGTGCTTAAAAAAAAACTCTAGCAGTTGCTTCGTGGACGCAAATCCTAAGAAGGAAGGAAATGCTTGAGAGGCAGTCTTCCTAAAGAGATGCTATTTGGGAGGGGGCATGCCACGTGGCACCGGGGGGGTCTAAGATCTACCTTAGTTCCCCAACTAGGCGTCGACCCCAGGCACCCTGCACTGGAAACTTGGAACCTTAGCCACTGGGTCACCAGGGAAGTCCCTAAAGAGATGCATTGAGGCGGATGTTGACAGGAGCAGGGAAAGGAGAGCAGCTCAGAGAATGGCTGTGGCAGAGTGCAAGCACCCTGAAGGACAAGACATCTGCAGGACACAGCAGGCCAGCGGAATCGAATGGAGGAGAGCGCTTCAGCTTTTGAGCAGGGCTTCCTGGTCGCTCAGACGGTCAAGCATCCGCCTGCAATGCAGGAGACACGGGTTTGCTCCCCAGGCTGGGAAGATCCCCTGGAAAAGGGCATGGCAACCCACTCCAGTGTTCTTGCCTGGAGAAGCCGATGGACAGAGGAGCCTGGCAGGCTACAGTCCATGGGGTCGCAAAGAGTCGGACACAATTGAACAACTAATGCTTTCGCTTTCACAGATGATTTACAGTGTCGGGTCAGTTTCAGGTATACAGCAAAGTGATTTAGTTGTACACACACACACACACACACACACACACAGATTCTTCTTCAGATTCTCTTCTATTATAAGTTATTACAAGACGTGGCGTATAGTTCCCTGTACTGTATAGGAGGTCTTTGTAGAGGGGAGGGGTGTCCTTGCAGAGAAGTTAAAGAAAGATCAGTAGAGACCATGAGAAGCTAAGAGGTGGAAGCAGATTTCAAATGTAGGCTCGAAGGAGTGAATGTCAATCTCCTAAAACTGTTCTTGGTGCTATGAAAAGATTTTAATATCTGCGTGGAGTGGAGAGGGTTGGCTAGGGGAGGGGTGGGGAACGAGCAGGAAAATTTCAGATGTCTGTACAATGAAGAAATTCAGCAAGTCTAAGGAGAAGCACAGAGATAAAAATAGTTTGGGCTTGGTATTTCAGTGGATAGGGAATAAATAGAAAAAAGACTAGAATATCGGGGGAAACTGGCAGGATGAGCCTATGTGAGGTAAGTAGCAGGGAAAATGCTGGGATGAAGCTGTTAAACCTCAGATGTTGATTGCCTGGCCAAGAAGTGCCTTTCAGGATGTGAGTAGGGTAGCTGTGGGTATGTGGCTCTGTAGGAAAGGAGAAGTGGGTGGTTTAATTCATCATCTGTGTGCCCCAAAGCACAGCTCTGGTGCCATTTTTGTGATTTCTGTTGTGTCCCCGTACAAACTATACATTTATTTATTTATGCTTGGCTGCGTGGGATGTAGCCTCTTAGTCCCCAGACCAGGGTTCAAACCTGAACTCCCTGCACTGGAAGTATCCTAACCACTGGACCGCCAGGGAAGTCCCTGGACAATTATTTAAACTGACTTAAAAAAAGAAACTAGCCAAAATTCCATGAAGCCATACGTTTGGATATTCTCGGTATTTCCCACCCCTCCCCCACAATTCACAAATATATTGCTGTGAAAACTGTTCACTCTCACACTGCCCTGAACTCTTCTGGTATAACACAGTGGCTACCCCTGCACTTTGGGAAAACTGGTCCAGGGGGACAAGGAGTTGGTACCAAGAGCCAGAGACCCAGGGCTGGTGTTCACAGTGCAAAGGGAGGAGACTTTCAGTGGGGGAGATGAGGTCCTCTTACTGAAGCGATAAGAGGAATCAGAAGTATCAAAAAGAAGCAGCCCCTGGGAACAGCCCCACAAGTACATCTACTCCACCTGGAACAGGCCACAGCAGCTGGTGGGGATGCAAGCCTTTTTTTTTTTTTTTTTTTTTTCCCTCTCTTTTTCAATATTATTGAATGTGAGATAAGGATGCAAGTCTAAACTAGAGGTTTTAAAATGGTAAACTGTGACCCATTCATGACTCGTGAAGGCAGTTTAAGGGGTCAGGACTACATTAGTCTAAAATGAAATAATATAGAAATATCACTTTGCATTGCAGGTTGGTGAGGGTAGTTATCATTTCAAGAAATCTGTCTTAATTATCTATATCTGTGTGAGTACTGAGCCAAGATTTTCTACCGTAGTTTCCAGGTGGCACTAGTGATAAAGAACCTGCCTGCCAATGCAGGAGACGTAGGAGATGAGGGTTCGATCCCTGGATAGGGAAGATCCCCTGGAGGAAGGTATGGCAACCCACTCCAGTATTCTTGCCTGGAGAATCCCATGGACATGGGGACCTGGCGGGCTACAGTCCATAGGGTCACACAGAGTCAGACATGACTGAAGTGACTTATGTACGCATGCAAGCCCATAGACTAGATAATGAAAAAAGATGCTTATACCTTCTGGCACCTCTTGTTTGAAAGATTTAGTCATATGGATGGGAGAGTAGTTACAGGGAATGTTAAGCCTGTCACTAACAATGATGGGGAAGCTCTATACAGTCAGCAAAATCAAGACCGGGAGCTGACTGTGGCTCAGATCATGAACTCCTGATTGCCAAATTCAGACTGAAATTGAAGAAAGTAGGGAAAACCAATAGACCATTCAGGCATGACCTAAATCAAATCCCTTACGATTACACAGTGGAAGTGACAAATAGATTCAAGGGATTAGATCTGATAGACAGAGTACCTGAAGAACTATGGATGAAGGTTCATGACATTCTACAGGAGGCAGTGATCAAGACCATTCCTGCAAGAAAAAAGAAATGTAAAAAGGCAAAATGGCTATCTGAGGATGCCTTACAAATAGCTGTGAAAAGAAGATAAGTGAAAGGCAAAGGAGAACAGGAAAGATATACCCATTTGAATGCAGAGTTTNGAAGGTTCATGACATTCTACAGGAGGCAGTGATCAAGACCATTCCTGCAAGAAAAAAGAAATGTAAAAAGGCAAAATGGCTATCTGAGGATGCCTTACAAATAGCTGTGAAAAGAAGATAAGTGAAAGGCAAAGGAGAACAGGAAAGATATACCCATTTGAATGCAGAGTTTCAAAGAAAGCAAGGAGAGATATGAAAGCCTTCCTCAGGGATCAGTGCAAAGAAACAGAGGAAAACAATAGAATGGGAAAGACTAGAGATCTNTTCTCATGATGTACTCTGCATAGAAGTTAAATAAGCAGGATGACAATATACAGCGTTGACGTACTCCTTCTCCTATTTGGAACCAGTCTGTTGTTCCATGTCCAGTTCTAACTGTTGCTTCCTGACCTGCATACAGATTTCTCAAGAAGCAGGTCAGGTGGTCTGGTAGGTAGGCATTTCTGGAGTGGGTTTCCATTTTCTCCTCCTGATCTGCCTGACTCACGGCTGAACCTGAGTTTTTTACACTGCAGGTGGATTCTTTATTGTATAGCAAGGGAATTATAGCCATTATCTTGTAATAACATTTAATGGAGTATAAACTGAAAAATACTGAATCACTACATTGTATACCTGAAACTAATATAGTAAATCAACTATATTTCAATTTAAAAAGCAAAAGAAACCCTCCGAATTTATACTCCCTTTTGTAAACCAAGAAGTCCTGTTCTTTTTATCCCAGTCATGTCATTCATCATTTTTTAAATTCTTTTTTCAAAAGATATTAATTTTTTTATTTACTTGGCTGTGCTGGAGCTTAGTGGCGGGCACATAGGAACTGCGCGGCAACCATGCGGGCTCTTTCGTGGTGCACAGACTCTCTGCTTGTGACATGCAGGCTCCAGACCACACGGGCTCATAGTCATGGTATACTGGCTTGGCTGCTCTGAAACATATGGGATCTTAGTTCCTCGACTAAGGATCAAACCCATGTCCCCTGCATTGCTAGGCAGATTCTTTAACTGCTAGATCACCAAGGAAGTCCCTATCAGTTTTTAATGTTAGAAATTACCATGAAATTTCCTTGTAGAAAAAAAAAAGATACGTTTTTGCCTAAATGTGTGTGTGTTAGCTGCTCAGTCATGTCCAGCTTTTTGAGGCCCCGTGGATTATAGCCAGCCAGGTTCCTCTGTTCATGGGATTCTCCAGGCAAGAATACTGGATTGGGCTGCCAGTTCCTTCTCCAGCTTTTCAACATATATGCATATTTATACTGCAAAGCATTTTTAGCTATTTTAGTGTTGACTGCTATAGTTTGAATCATGTTCAGCTTCAAAATGGTTGTTACAAAAAGAGTTCTGGATAATTAACAGAACATGCATAATTTAGCTACTCTCACCCACCAATATGACTTAGGCCCCGTAACCTCAGGCTACTGATGTGATCAGACACATTTAGGTGACCTGTGGGTTTTGCTCTTTTCTCAGAGGCATCTCTCCAGGTCCCTGTCAAAATCTCCACATGGTGGTCCTGTAGCAACTTCCCTTCCCCATCAGCCTGGGCATATTTCCTGATGTCTGGGTCTTAATTTACACCCAATAAGGATGATAAGTCCCCTGGAATAGGAAATGGCTACCCACTCCAGTATTCTTGCCTAGTTAATCCCATGGACAGAGGAGCCTGGCAGGCTACAGTCCTTGCGGTTGCAGAGAGTCAGACGTGACTGAACAACTGCACGTGCGTGCACACATGAAGGACCAGATGCTGCAGTGTCTTTCTGAGGAAAGGCACACGGGGAGGCAATTCTGGGGGAACCTATATGTCTAATAATGGCTTCCAACTGGATGCCTTGCCAAATTACCAAATTTGCAACCATTTCACCTCCATTTTGAAAGTACCACCCCACTGCCTGCTAGCTTCTGCTGTTCTAAATTCTAACGTTATTCTGAGTCACCATTCCAGTTTTTTTAAAACTAAATTTTGTTCATCTTTTCACTGGAAGGACTGATGCTGAAGCTGAAACTCCCAATACTTAACACTTGATGCAAAGAACTGACTCACTGGGAAAGACCCTGATGCTGGGGAAGACTGAAAGCGGGAGGAGAAGGGGACGACAGAGGATGAGATGGTTGGATGGCATCACTGACTCGATGGACATGAGTTTGAGCAAGCTCCAGGTGTTGGTGATGGACAGGGAAGCTTGGCGTGCTGCAGTCCATGGGGTGGCAGAGAGTTGGACACGACTGAGCGACTGAACTGAACTGAACTGAAACTTGCTTTGCACCTCCTCTCTGGAAGATTTACCCTCTTTGTCCCTGTCGTTTCTGAAATTTCACAATGCTGTGCCTTGGTGTAGGTCTTCTTTCTTTTCCCTCTTTCCCCCTTTCTTTCTGTTTTGCTTCTTTTTGTTTTGGGCATTAGTCTGGAAAGTAGGGCTCTTCCCTCATGGGCGAGGACCTTTTTCTCCTCTGATTCTCCTCCTGTCTCCCTGGTTCTTTCTCTCTGGGCTAGTGTTTAGAGGTTGAACCTCCTGGACAGATGCTCTCATTTTCTTTTTTATAAAATTATTTTTAATGTCTGCCTTTTGTCTACTTTCTGGGAGATGTGCTCAACTTTATCTTCCAGTGCAGGCATCAAACCTGGGTCTCTAGCACTGTAGGCAGATTCTTTACCATCTGAGCCACCAAGGAAGCCCATATAAATATCCGTGCAAATCTATTGGCATATTTTTATTTTCCTAGGACTCTTGATCATGGAATACAACCCCCCCCCTTTTTTTAATAGCGTCCTGATCTTGTTTCATGGCTGTAGTACCTTTTCCTCTCTTTAATTGTTTTGTCCAAGTTCCTTTTATTCTGTTTGCTTTTTGTCTTTGTCTTTCACAGCTGAGAGTTTCCTCCAAGTCTGGTTTTCCTTGGATTCATATCTAATAGCGATGCTCTCAAGAGCTAGGTCGGGGGCTTGGGGGGAGCTCACCAGTCTGTGTATAGGTTTTTACTTAATTTCTGTTTTCAGAGCTTTTACTCCCGGGCAGGCATTCAGAAAGCAGACTTATCTTCTCGTGAGGGTGACAATCTGAGATGTCTGTATGGTAACTTTCAAACAAATTCACACCCTTGCCTTCAGAGGTCCCTGAGTCTTTTAGCCAGAGTCCTCAAGCCCCCTGTTTCAGCTGAAGGTAAGTTTTTCAAGAAGCGTGACAATTAAAACTAGGAGGATTCATCAGAAGAAGCCTTTAAATACCACCATGAAGGCTTTATGGAAGTGAAAGAAAACCAATAAAGGAAAGTGGAGTGGATCACAAAAGACAAGCAGCTTGACTGTAAATTTCATTCAAAAGCTTCAAGGAGTTACAGCTTATTTATCAAGGCCTTTGCCAGTACCCCTTTGGTGCATGGGTGGCTTAGTAGCTTAGTCTTAGTATACTGTTCAGTTTATAACTCTAGAAAAGTGGTACAGATTTCTGCAAAGCAGAGATAGAGACACAGACATAGAGAACAAAGTATGGACACCGTGAGGGGAAAGGCGGTGATGGAACGAACTGGGAGATGGGAGTTGACATTTATACACTATTGATACTGTATATAAAATAGACGACTAATGAGAACCTACTGTATGGCACAGGGAACTCGGCTCAGTGCTCTGTGGTGGCCTGAATGGGAAGGAAACCTAAAAAAGAGGGGATATATGTGTGCCTATAACTGATCCACTACACTGTTCGGCAAAAACTAACACAACATTGTAGGGCAACTATACTCCAATAAAAATTAAACATATAGAAAAAGCATGCCAGTTGAAAATTAAGTTTTGATTAGCACTGCTCTCCTTCAGTGGTCCTAAATACTCTTCAAAGTTTTTTTTTTTTAATTTATTGCTTTAAACAATAATTTACACGATTAAAAAAAAAAAAGCTTCATTATTCCCAGCAGCTCAGAATATTTTTGACCTGGTCTTCCTTCCCTAAACTTGATCCATCAAAGCTCGTGCCTTCTGGGTACTGGGAAAGGCTCTTTGCAGACACGGTGACACAGGCTTGGGAGAGGGCAGAGGAAAGGACGGCTCCACCATGACCACCACCGAGAACATGAGGGCATATGCAGCATCTTCAGTTTTCAAGCAGAAGGATGATCCACAGGTGAACCAAAAGGAACCCACTCCCGGCATCTGCAGCGTGAAGGGGCTGCCCGCTGTGCCTCACTGCTTCTCCCCCAAACTCTCCCTGCCCTTGGTCTGATAGACAGAGAATTGAGAAGAATCAGTGGTGGTGGTGGTGGGCGGGGGAGCTCAGAGAGGCTCGGGCTGTGTTACTGCTGTTGATCCACTCTTGAAAAGGAAATTGTTCCCACATTTAACCTCAAGAGAGCTGCACAAACTGTAGGCATTACTCAGGAAATAGGTGAACAGGCCATGATGTTTTACTTTTCTCCTTATATGCTGTGTCCTGGGGCTTTCTTTGGAAAAGAACAGCTGTAGTTTTATGCTCATCAAGGGCTCAAAGCCGGAGGTCCCATCTCAGGGCACCCTTGACTTGCCACAGGAAGGAATCAGCCCCGTGAGGATAAGACAACCTGCTGAATCCTCCCAGGAGGCGTTCGCCATCTGGAAGCCCTCCCTCCCCATGGCTGTGCCCTCACGTGCTCCACGGAGAACTGCTGGGGTGCAGAGTGGAGAAGACACTCAGACAGCCTCCGCTGGACACAACACCCCCTGAGAGGCGGGCTAGCCTGAGCCAGGAGGGTAAGTTCCGGAGCGGACATTGTAGCCTAAGCCTGGCTCTCGCACGTGAACATGGTTTAAACTCCAGCACTGGCTGCCCTGTTTGCCAGGCCCAGGGCAAAACCAGAATCGAGCATTTCAAGGTGACACGGCAGAGCGCTGCACCGGGAGCGGGCCCTTCTGAGCAAGGGCCCTGTGTCCCTGGGGCTCCGCCTGCAGCCCAGGAGACCTGGGTTCAGTCCCTGGGTGGGGGAGACCCCCTGGAGAAGGGCATGGCAACACACTCCAGTATTCTTGCCTGGAGAATCCCATGGGCAGAGGAGCTGGGTAGGCTTCTGTTTATGGGGTCACAAAGAGTTGGACACAACTGAGCGACTAACACTCTTTCCTGTGTCACTGCGTGGGTCCCACAACCATGTGGCCATCAGTGCCTCAGTATCCCCATCTGTAAAATGGGACTCATAACTGTACCTACCTCAGAGGGCTGCAAGGAACATGCATGTTAACTACATATAAGGCACTGACAGCAGGATTTAACAAGAACTTGAGAAATGACTACCACATCCCCATACAACCTACACCGTCAGACCACCTCAACATATCACCCACATTAGATGAAAATACAGCCCGCTGGTTCTCTGTGATATGGTCCAACAAACCCAACTTTACAAATCTGGCTAACAGCAACCTGCCAATGATTACGTGCTTTTTAAACCCTGGGATTTTTTTGTTTTCCAGTGAATAAACTATAATGACTGAAAACTCAGGCTAAACCTATAATCTTGGCAGTACTATCTTGTGCGTCATTTTTGTGGTTAAGTTTAAAAAATGATAAGTACATCTTTGTTTAGCATGACCACAGAGAAATATAAATGATGTGTTGTCTGATGAATCAAGAAAAACTGGAACTAACTAGCAGTTTTCAACAGAGGACAGGGACTTCTCTGGTGGTCCAGTGGCTAAGACTCTGTGGTCCCAATGCAGGGGGCCCCGGGTTCAAGCCCTGGTCAGGGAACTAGATCCAACATGCTGCAGCTGAAGACCCCAGATGCTGCAGTTAAAAGAGCACGCATGCCCCAACCAAGGCCTGGTACAGCCAAATATATCAATATTTAACAAAAAAACTAAAAAAGTTAAAACAGAGGCCAACACAAAATATGCTATTAATATATGTCAATGAGAAAAACAGTTTATTTCTTATGCAAGTATCCTTAGGCCAACAATATATTTAGCTGAGCAGAAATCTTTGAAGGACCAGACCTATTTACAAGGATCTAAGTAAAGGCACACCAGTGTCTTGGAGAGCATCAATGAAGAACATGTGATTTTTTTTTTTAAATTTTTTAAAATTTATTTTTATTAAAAAAATATTTTTGGCCGTACCACATAGCTTGTGGGATTTTAGTTTCCCAATCAGGGATCAAACCTGGGCAGTGACAGTGTGGAGTCCACTGGACCGCCAGGCAATTCCCTGAGAAAGATGCTTTTAAACTACCCTACAGCTAGCATCCCTAAACATCTAGAACACTGCTATGATCATTCCGTCAATGTCTTTTCTGGTGTAGACGAATAAGGAGCTGGTTTATATTATTTCGACTGCTGCCCTTCTATATTAAAGGACCAAGCTGGAAATAAGACACAGAATCTCCTAATGGGTGCTGCTGATCTAAGTCAATCAGAATTTAATTCAATAAGACTGGAGGGGAAGAGAACGAGATAGGATGGATGGTTAAAGAATTCCTGGTTCCACAATGAACTGCATGAAGGCTCTGCTTGACTTTCGGCTCAAGTCGTGAAGGGACTTGGTGGCCCAGCAAGCAACCTGGGTCCAAGCCAACCTGTTACGGTGCTGTTTTTTTTTTTTTTTTTTTTTAATATTTATTTATTTGGCTGCCTCGGATCTTAGTTATGGCACAAGAGATCTCCGTTGCGTCACGCAGGATCTTTTGTTGTGATACAAGGACTCTCTCGTTGTGGCGCCCAGGCTCAGGCGTTGTGGCGGATGGAACCCGTGTCTGCTGCATCCGAAGGGGGATTCTTTAGCCACTGGACCACCAGGGAAGTCCCTCCAGTGCTATTTGAATGGAAATAAAATCTGACATGCTTCTATGAGCTCAACCAAACATATTTATAAATATCAGCACAAGTTGATCTTCTCGCGCTGGTCTTGGTGGTTTATTTAAAGCAGGCTCTTTCCCTTTAATTTTGTTCCGAATAGACCTTCTTTCATGATTTGTGTTTGTTTTATTCAGGCAGGACAGTCCCTGCTCTACTGCTCTTGCTGCCTCCTCCCTCTGTTTCTCAGAAAAATAAATTTAAACTGGCTTTGCTTTGTTCAGGGGAGGCTGTGGTGTGTACACCCTTCCATTTAAGTCAGGCCAACAAGCTAAATGCTGACTACACGCTAAGTCCTGCGGCTGCTGCCTCTAAAAGCCTTTATGTTTGCTTTCACCACCTTATAAAAAGGCAGGGGACGAGGATTTGTGCTGACGTTAAGGCTTTCCTCTCACATCACTCAGATACCTTAACACAGGGGGCCCTGCACGGTCACTGACCATGTTTGCAGATCTAAGGCACATACCTGAATGCACTCGATGGTTTAGGCCAAGTGGGAAACAGACATTTTCTTTAATCGCCCATTTGTGAGATGAACGAGTGGACAGGCAGAGTGAAAACACAGTCCCATCTGTGGAACCGTGTCCAGACTGCCTAAGGGTACAGGGTCTTTTCAAAGTACTTTTTCTTTTGGATTGGGGTATAGCCGATTAACAATGTTGTAACAGTTTCAGGTGCACAGCAAAGGGGCTCAGCTATACAAACGCAAGTATCCATTCTCCCCCAAACTCCCTTTCCATTTAGGCCGCCACTTAACATTGAGCAGAGTTCCCTGTGCTGCACAGCGGGTCCTTGTTGGTTATCCATGTTAAATATAGCAGTGTGTACCTGTCCATCTCAAACTCTCTAACCATCCCTTCCCCCCACCATTCCCCCAGCACAAGGTCTTGAACCACTAAGACCAGGTCTCTAGTTTGAAGACCATTTCCTTGATTAGTTCAGCTCGGTGTGCTGCATACAGCCTCAGGGAGGGGCCTCCTAGGAAAAGCCCTGAATGAAGTAAGTAGACATTTTCCACTAGCTATGTTCTATCATGGAGAAAGCAATGGCACCCCACTCCAGTACTCTTGCCTGGAAAATCTCATGGACGGAGGAGCATGGTGGGCTGCAGTCCATGGGGTCGCTAAGAGTTGGAAACGACTGAGCGACTTCACTTTCACTTTTCACTTTCATGCATTGGAGAAGGAAATGGCAACCCACTCCAGTGTTCCTGCCTGGAGAATCCCAGGGACAGGGGAGCCTGGTGGGCTGCCGTCTCTCGGTTTGCACAGAGTCAGACACGACTGAAGTGACTTAGCAGCATGTTCTATCACGTAACCAGTGAGAAATTATCTCTGCAATTCATTCTTACATTCTGAACAGATAAACCATATTGATATTATGACCCAATTCTAGGGCCATGAAGTGTGGGTAACAAACACAAGAACTGGTATTTGGGGATCTCCAAAATCAGTCTTCATTGCAAGACATAACAAGCATGGAAGGCCAGACTCAGGAACATGGAATGAGGACAGATCTTAAGGTAGAAACGTGTTCCTTTCATCTCCCTGATCGCCTGACCCTCAGACTAGCCGCTGAGTCTCAGGCAGGCAAACAGCTCGAAACTCTTCTGACCTCCAGACACTGAAGTATTCTATATACATTCTCAGTGCTTTGGGCTTACCAGGTGGAATCTGCCTGCCAACACAGGAGATGCAAGAGACCTGGGTTTGATCTCTGGGTCAGGAAGATTCTCTGGAGAAGGAAATGGCGACCCACTCCAGTATTCTCACCTGGGAAATCCCAGGGACAGAGGAGCCTGGTGGGCTACAGTCCATGGTGTCACCAAAGAGTCAGACACAACTGAGTGACTGAGCACGCACGCATTCAATGTCTTAAAAACATCTAATCACTAGTAACTTACTGAAATTGCACTATTTTGTATACAAATATCAATATAGTCTCTTTCTGAGGGCTTTGGTGTGTTATACACATGCTCCAGGCTGTCTGTGACATTTGCTGTTTACTGTACCAGACCCAGCAGTGTGCTTCTAATTCAAATAATATAAAATGTGCTAATGTTGTGTACCAGTAGTCATGTACGGATGTGAGAGTTGTACCATAGAGAAGGCTGAGTGCTGAAGAACTGATGCTTTCAAATTTTGGTTCTGGAGAAGACTCCTGAGAGTCCCTTGGGCACCAAGGAAATCAAACCAGTCCATCCCAAAGGAAATCAACTCTGAATATTGACTGAAAGGACTGGTGCTGAAGCTGAAGCTCCAATACTTTGGCCACCTGATGCGTAAAGCCAACCCACTAGAAAAGACCCTGATGCTGGGAAAGATTGAAGGTAGAAGGACAAAGGGATAACAGAGGGTGAGATGGCTGGGTGGCATCACCGACTCAATGGACATGAATTTGAGCAAACTCTGGGAGACGGTGAAGGACAGGGAAGCTTGGCGTGCTGCAGTCCACGGGGTTGCAAAGAGTCAGATGTGACTTAGCAACTGGACAACAACAACAAATGTTGTATAACCACCAAGTTTTACAAGTAGGAGACTTTTAAAAATGTCATTATCCTAACCACCAAACTATGTCAACCGAAGACAGGGGCCTGACCATAATTTTAATTAATATTAATATAATATTAAGTGAAAAGCTAAGTTGCTACACAGTCTATTTTTATATCTAGGAGTAAAGAAATAACACATGCCAAGCAAAGACTGCTACGCCACCATTTAACTGCCTCGAAGTGGCAGGACCAAGGGAAGTGTTTGTTCCCTTCTTCATGCTTCTCTTTATATCATTAAAGGAATGATTTTATACAAAATTATCCTAATTGTGGTAAAATACACATAAAATTTACCTTAACCATTTCTAAGTTCACAGTCTGTAGTGTCAAGTACATTTATCTTGTTATACAACAATTTCCAGAACGCTTCTTCTTAGAGGAATGGTATTTTAAGAGAGAGTAATTCTCCAGATGCATCTAATTTTTAAAATTAAAAGCCAAGAGTGCATGCTGCTGCTGCTGCTAAGTCACTTCAGTCGTGTCCGACTCTGCAATCCCATAGAGGGCAGCTCACCAGGCTCTGCCTGCAATGGCTTAATCAGGCCAAACCAAGATCACTGAATAGTCTTACCAATTTGCGAATGAAAACATCACAAGCAATGGGCTTTTAACTTGCTTTTGAGACACGATGTGGAAAGGAAAGCATTGGACCAGATGTAGAAATCATATTTGAACCTTACCCTCTGTGGTTCCTCGGAGGGCTTTTTCTTGAACTACTTGCTTCAACTTCCCTTTTTCTGAATAAAATATCCTCTGATTTCATCATGCTCAAGATGAGCAGATATTATTCTTACTCCAGACTGAAAACAACACTGGTTTAGAGTTCCATGCTAAGCCTCATGGAAACCAGTGGAGGCACTTCCCTGATGGTCCAGTGGTTAAGACTCTGTGGTTCCACTGCAGGGGGTCTGGGTTCGCTCCCTAGTCAGGAAGCTAAGATCCCACACACCCTGCCAGTGGAGCGGCCAAAAAAACGTGGAAAAAATGTTACAACACACACCCCCTTGAAACAGGTTTACTCCAGGCCTGCTGCAGAATTTGGGTATCATTCATTAACTGGGCAGGCACTCCATTCTCAGGGAGATGCCAAGGAAGGCTTGTGCTAAACCTTTCCACCATTCCAGCAGCCCATTTCTACAGAGTCATTAAAGGCACACTATTAATACTGGTGTTATGGTTTGTGTTACTGTTGTACCAAGGGTACTTTTACCAGCTAAAGTTAATGCTTTTCTAAATACTGTGAGTTAGGGATAGTCTTGGTTCTGAGCTAAAGGAATTCCCATCTAAATGCAAATCAAGACAAGTCCGTTGAGAATGCATGATTAGGTACAGTAATTTTTCCACCACTGAATGCTCAGCCCTTAAAATGCGTTTTTGTATAACTGTGTTGGTGAAGAGTTCCTTATGGGATGAAGCTGTGTTTTCTTCCTGGCACCAGCAGTTACACAGGTAATAAAGGTGTTCAGAGTCTTGAGTCTTTGACTTAATAAACGCGAACAAAGTGAACAAAGAGGATCATCTTTCTAACCTCTCCTTCTCCAACCCAGACTCTATATCCAGGCCCCTGACCACTCTATTGGATGTTCCAAAAGAATCAAAGAGAGAGTGACCCAGATGGAACTTGTCCTTCATCCTCACATCGATTTCCCCTTCCTAATTTGACGACACAGCCATCCTTTCATGCCAAAACGTGGAGTCACCCTAGCCCCCTCTTTCCATATGCCATGTATCTCTTAGCTTCTTTCATAATTAACCCCTTCCTCCAGATCTCCACTCCTGTGGCCTTAATTCAGTGCTTTGCCATCTCTCACTGAACTCTTGTAGGACTTTTTTGACGGGTCAGCTTGCTTTGTCTTTTTCTCCCATGAAATCCAACCTCCGGCTCATTACTGGAGTCGTTCTTCTATTAAAACGCAAGTCTGACCAACAAGCTCCTCTGAAAAGCACTGCCAGGGGGACCAATGAGAAGTTTATGATGCTTGGGACTTCCCTGGCAGTCCAGCGGTTGAGACTCTGCCTCCAAGGCAGGGGGTGCGGGTTCGATGCCTGGTCAGAGAACTAAGATCCCACGTGCCACCAAAAAATAAAATCATGAGAAAGAAAAGTCGGTGATGCTCACCTGTGCTGCTTCTGTCAAATTTGATCATTTCTTAACTCAAGGAGGTTAAGGGGAAGAATAAGGGCCCTTCCATCTTTAGCTCACATTATTCCAAATATACCCAGTTCAGTCCAAAAGCAGATCGCATCATGTTATAGTGATCTGAGGGGCAGGAAAATGTGAGCCCTTTACTCCTAGCTCTACAGGACTGTTTGCTGGTTTGCCATCTTTTCGACCACTCTAATTTCCGGGCCTCTTGTGGGTGGAAGTGGTGATTAACCCACCCGCTCTCCCCAGAGGGACATGCCGCAAGCATCTCGTCGGGGCAAAGCTCTACGGCCTATCTCTTGCCTTTCTGGAGACCAGCCTCATTCTGCCACTCTGCATGGGATGTCTTAGCAACAAACTATGTGGCAGCAAAGGGAAACTCTGGCACAGATCAGTCAGAAGCTGGCTTTTATTTTTCCTGAAAAAAGGCCAGGAAGTAAATATTTTGCAGGCCACCCAGTCTCCACTGCAGTTACTCACCTCTGCTGTTGTTGACAACAGCTAGAGAATATGCGTAAATGAATAACTGTGGTCACATACTAATAAAATGTTCATGACAAAAACAGGTTTGGCCCATGGGCCAGAGGGTGCCAACTCCTGAGTTAGGGATGCGGGAAAAGATGCTGAGTCAGTGTGTGGTGGACAAGGCTGCAAACTCTGAGACTTCTTAGTGATAAGACAGTAAGAATGTGGGTTTTGGAACCCAGTTGCCTTGGTTCAGTTCAGCTCAAGTCAAGGCTAGCTCAGGAGCCTTTGGGTCACTTTACCCAGATTGTTGATCTTTGTTACCATCCTGTGAGCTAAGCCCTCTGTTCCTCTAGAACAGAAACATGGGGAGAGAAGCCCTGAAGATTCAGCAACTTGTAACTCCTTTCACCCGTGTACGTCCATGTTCAAGACACATCCATCTTTTAAAAGAAATGCCCTTCTAGACGCCCCTCCAGTCACAGTCCCTATTCACGACTCCTCTTCACGCTAAACTTCCTGACAAAGAGGTCCACATTCTCTGTCCATCCTCTGTTGTCTCACACCCACTCAGCCACCCTCTGCAAGCTGGCTTCTGCCCCCAGCTTCGCAAAATCGGTGATGGGAGATCCTTTCTTCAGCAGAGATATGTCTGGCCTATTATTCAGGTGACGTTCCTCGTACCAGCCCACGTGAGGGAAAAAGATGACCGTGATGGACTCTGCCCCTGGGTATAGGTACTTTTTGTAGATCCCCATGATAAACTCCAGTGAACATCCCAACATTTTAACCATTGCCTCTGCCAGGCTGAAGGCAGGGTTGCTCCCCCAAGGTGCAATCTAAGGTAGCCGCTGTCTTGATGGCAGATTTAACCACGAGAAGGGTTGGCTCCATCAGCCAACACAGTCTAATAATCCACCACTGGAAATTTACATTTTTTACCCCACACTTGTGTCTCTGGGACCACAACACTGCTGCGTGCTTGGTTGTGGGACCTGTGAGTCTTTTGAAGTTGATCTACCATCTGTTAGGTTGTGACCCAAGAGTGAAGACGTGGAAGGTGCCCCTCGGTGCTTTCGCTCAGGGTCCTGATTCTGCAGGACTTACTTCTTGCTGAGAGATTTTCAAGAGCAGGAATTATCTCAGCCATCTTTGAGTGCTCAGTGCCAGGCACATGGTAAGGTCTTAGGATATAACTGGTGAAGGAATGAGTTCCTTCTTGGGTCCCTGGGGAGGTGACACAGGCAGGTCATTTATCAAGATGTAAAAAAAAAAAGTGCTGAGGGACTTCCCTGGTGATCCAGTGGTTAAGAATTCGCCTTGCAATGCAGGAGACATGGGTTCGAACTGGGATCCCATAGGCCATGCAGCCACTAAGCCTGAGCACCACAACTCCTGAGCCCACTCGCCACAACTAGAGAGTCCGTGCACCACAAGGAAAGACCCCGCATGACGCAGTGAAGTTTCCAGGTGCTGCAACTAAGACCTGAGGCAGGTAAATAAATAAATAAATATTTTTAAAAAATGTTGAGGTAAAAAGATCCCCCGTCTTCTCCTTGGAGCTCAGCTACCCTAGCTGTTCAGTTGCTCAGTCGTGTCTAACTCTTTACGACCCCATGGACTGCAGCACACTAGGCTTCTTTGTCCTTCAGGATCTCCTGCAGTTTGCTCAAACTCATGTCCATTGAGTCGGTGATGCCACCCAACCACCTTGTCCTCTGCCACCCCCTTCTCCTTGCAGCTACCCTGGGGGAACAGAGTAAACGAGGATCCCGCAGACTCAGGCCACAGCTCAGGAAATGCACCAGGCTCTCAGCCAAGTACCTCTCTCTTATTCTGGCTCTGCCTTCTTTCCGCTCATCCAGTCATGACGCCAACAGTGCAGGAACCCAGGAGCAATGCCAGTTCTGATACCTTTTCCTGACAGCTGGGAGAAGAGATGTTCTCTGCCTGCCTCTTCGGCACATAGGCAGCCCTTGCCCGAGCTCCAGCGCTCGTGACAACCAGCCCCATCGTGAAGCAGGTCTCTCTGCAGCTCCCACTCCTTGACCCAACGTGAGTTTTTTCAAACTATTTTTAAATCATCTAATCTGTTGTTGAGTAACAGATGATGAAACTGTTAGTTCGCCATTCCTGAGCAGATAGTCCTAACATCAAGACCTTATTAGGTTATAACTTACTATTTTCCATGGCAGACAGAAATATAAAACAAAGTAGTACATAGAAAATCTTTACTCCTTGATGCCAAGTGATCTGAAATAGCTTCATATGTTTAAAGGGCTGTCTATTTTTAAAAAGGGGTGAATTATTCCAAATAGCAGTCTTGAAAACTGGTTAGCAGTTTCTTTCAAACAGTCATACTGAAAAAACAAGGGACTTTGGTGAGTAATTTGTGGGCAAATGACCAGTTTTTAAAAAGAACCCAAAGTTCCTGAGTTTATTATCTTTTCTGAATCTACTGAGTTGTTTCCTTCCCACAAACATGATCAAGTAAATATTAGTTATCTTTCGATATGTAACAAATCACCCCAAAACTCAGTGGCTTAAAACAATAATAATATTTTAATATCTGTTATGGACTGAATTGTTTCCCCCTGCTCCCCAGATTCATATGTTGAACCCTTAACCCTCAACGGGCTTTTATTTGGAGATAGGACTTTTAAAGAAGTAATTAAGGTCAAATGATGTTGTAAGGGTGGGCCCCTGATCCAATAGGACTGGGGTTTCTGTAAGAAGGAAGAGACACCAGGGATGTGCGTGTATACAGGAGAGGCCAGGTGAGGACCCAGCGAGACAGCAGTCATCTGTATCCAAGGAGTGAGCCGTCAGGAGACACCAAACCTGCCCTGAACTTGGACTTCCAGCCTCCAGAACCGGAGAAATAAGTTTCTGTAGTTTAAGTCACCCAGTTGGTGATATTTTGCTACAGCAGCCCTAGCAGACTGATGCGTGATGTCTGATGGTTTCTGGGTCACNCCAATACTTTGGCCACCTGATGTGAAGAGCTGACTCATCTGAAAAGATCCTGATGCTGGGAAAGATTGAAAGCAGTAGGAGAAGGGGACAGCAGAGGATGAGATGGCTGGATGGCATCACTGACTCAATAGACATGAGTTTGGGGATTTGGTAATGGACAGGGAGGCCTGGCATGCCTCCCATGTCTGTGGGGTCTCAGAGTCAGACACAACTGAGTGACTGGACTGAACTGAACTACATCTCAGGAAATTTAGGCCTAATGAGGTTACATAAAGTTTTCAAGGTTATACAAACAGAAGAGGTGGAGCTGAGCTGAGGGTTTCTGTGTTACAGTAGCAGACAAACATATACAACTAATTCAAGATTTTTAAACTGAAGTTTAGATTTTCATATATAGACTAAAGAACGCCTGCCAAAGTATTACTCTCTGCTGTTCATAATGAAAATCATGTCAGATATTCTATTTAAAGTGTAAAGAACCCTTCTGCTTTGAGCTTGTCATGTTGTGAGGAAGCTCACATCAGCCAAGAGCCCTCATGGAGAAACCCATGAAGAGAGAGACAGAGAGATGTCCAGCCAGCCTGAGTTCTTCAGTTCTTAGCTCTCCCATCTATAGCTGGTGTTTGACCATAACCATGACTCTTACTATATTCTCATGATCCACCAAAACCATGAGAGACACTAAAATGACTGTTTCAACCTACCAACTTTGGTGGCAACATATTATCTCATGTTTGCCAGGAAATAATGTAACTTAGAGAGAAGGCGATGGCACCCTATTCCAGTACTCTTANCATCTATAGCTGGTGTTTGACCATAACCATGACTCTTACTATATTCTCATGATCCACCAAAACCATGAGAGACACTAAAATGACTGTTTCAACCTACCAACTTTGGTGGCAACATATTATCTCATGTTTGCCAGGAAATAATGTAACTTAGAGAGAAGGCGATGGCACCCTATTCCAGTACTCTTACCTGGAAAATCCCATGGACGGAGGAGCCTGGTAGGCTGCAGTCCACGGGGTTGCTAAGAGTTGGACACGACTAAGTGACTGCACTTTCACTTTTTACTTTCATGCATTGGAGAAGGAAATGGCAACCCACTCCAGTGTTCTTGCCTGGAGAATCCCAGGGACGGGGGAGCCTGGGTGGGCTACCGTCTATGGGGTCACACAGAGTCGGACACGACTAAAGTGACTTAGCAGCAGCAGAAGCAGCAGCACCTATTTGTAATACTGAAGAAGAGATTTTATTGCATCATTTGCCCAGAAGAATGGGTCTGGTTGTTTTCTGTCCTTTGGGATTTTGTATTTTGCTGACCACTTGTAGCTTATTTTCTACTTGGTGCAAGGCACATAGTTAGGGAGTGTCAATAAGGCTTGCTTGTAGCTTAAATAGCAAAGAATGGAGTTCTCTCAACTTCCTGTTTGGTGTTTTGATGTTTTCATATAAAAACCCAACTGCTTTTACTTGCTGCAGTCTCCCTCATCTGTAGGCTGAGGTGAGCAGGCTGGAAAGGGGAAAGAAAAGTTCTGGCCACAACATCACCTCTGGAAGCCTGGTGCCTGGCCGTTGCCACAGCACAGGGCTAGTGATGGCCTTACCTGCTGAGCCACCAGGCTGGTTCCTCATGGCTTTCTGAACTAAATCACAAGAGATAATGATGCTTGCTAGAGTCATGGGGAGACTCTGAGTTCTATGGGAACTCCAACACCAAGGCCATGAATGGGAGTGTGGACTTGCTAAAAATGAAGCTTGCCTACCAGCTACTAGTTGCCTAGGGATCTCACGTGGCATAGCAAGGACACATGAAAATAAGTCTAGATATTAAATCTAGTTTCATTAAAATCTAGCAACATTTGAATACAGGCTCATTAGAATTGTCTAGGTTTCTATTATTAAAAAAAAAAAGGCAATTTGGTCATTTGTAAGTATTAGGCTCTTTTAGGGAAAATCTTCTCATAGGCAGCATAAATATATGGATCACTGGTTATCAACAGAGGTTTTGTGAATATTAAAATTTATTTTATATTGATGAAATAGGGGAAGTACTTATGGATTCACTACAAACATTGAATAGTCATTTGCTCATGAACAAGGCCTAAAAACACCTTCTACCCAACTGCACACATCTAGTCCAACAGCACACTAGGTGGGATTCTCAAGAAGTTCTGGTTTATTTTTGAACAAATCTGTTTCATTGGCATTGACCTTCAAATGGAATACTTACATCTTAACATTAAAATAAGCCTCTGTGAAACTAATAGAAGGTGCTTTGAGAGCTTCTTATAAAGGGAGGGGAGAACTCTGGGACACCAAACTCAAAAAACAGTGACTTTTTCTATATCCTTTTAAGATGCTGCCTATCAAAGATACCTGGTGTAAGAGCTATGGTTGTCTTACCTTACAACTGCAATACCAGATAACAAGTCAGTTCTTAACATATACTAAACCAAAAGTTAAACCCAAAGATTTAAATTAAAAATATCAGCAGTAAATATTGGACACATCTTTTATATTTGTGATATCATTATGGACTTATGCCAGTTTATTAATTCAGTATGTAGCTATCTACTGCAATCATCATTCTTATTTTGATAACTATTACAATCTGACCAGTATGAGCCCTTTCAACCTGGTTCTTGGCTTTCTTAACACAACTGCATTAAAATGCTTTCTGCTAAAACACTGTCATTACCTGCATCTTTCCTGCTCCAAACATGAAATCAACCATTACCTCAAGGAGGAAGTCACAGTCTCTTTCAGTTGCAAATAATAATTTGGGCAAAAAAGACATTGTATCAGGTTTACTCTGGTATGATGACACCTTAACTAGTGATCTTACTATACAGAGCTAGAAAGAGTCACATTATTTTAAAATCATTAGTGAAGTGTTCTTGGCTTGGAAGAATCAGTATTATCAAAATGACTATACTACCCAAGTTCTGGGTGACTCAGTGGTAAAGACAATGTAGCTTGACGATGCAGGTTCAATCTCTGGGTCAGGAAGATCCACTGAGAGGAGGAAATAGAAATCCATTCCAGTATTCTTGCCTGGGAAATCCTGTGGACAAAGGAGCCTGGCAGGCTACCATCCATAGGGTTGCAAAGAGTTGGACATGACTGAGTAACTTAGCACATGTGCACACTCAAGTCAATTTACAGATTCAATGTGATCCCTATCAAATTTCTATTGGGATTGCTCACAGAAATCAGGCCCCTTAATTTTAGACTATACTACAAAGCTACAGTAATCAAAACAGTATGGTTCTTGCACAAAAACATAAATACACATCAATGGAGCAGGATAAACCCAAGATATACCCAGAAATAAACCCATGAGCTATGGTCAATTAGTCTATGACAAAAAAGCAAGAATATACAATGGATAAAAGACAATCTCTTCAATAAGTGACACTGGGAAAATGGACATCTTCATTTATAAGAGCAAAATTTAAATATTCTCTAATACCATACACAAAAATAAACGCAAAATGAATTAAAGACCTAAATGTAAGGCTTGATACTATAACAGTATTAGAGGAAAACATAGGCAGAATACACTTTGACATAAATTGCAGCAATATTTTTTGGATCTGTCTCCTAGAGTAATGAAAATAAAAGCTAAAATAAACAAATGAGACTAATTAAACTTTAAAGTTTTAGCACAGCAAAGGAAATAAAAAAAAGTGAAAATACAACCTATAATACTGGATGAGAAAACATCTGGAAATGATTTTACAAACAATGGGTTAATCTCCAAAATATACAAACAGCTCATACAGATCAATATAAAAACAAACAAATCAAAAAATAAGCAGAAGATTTAAACGGACATTTCTCTGAGGAAGACATGGACAAGAGGCATGTGAGAAGATGCTCAATGTTGCTAAGTATTAGAGAAATAGAAATCAAAACTATAATGAGGTATCACCTTACACCGGTCAGAATAGCCATTATTGAAAGTCTATAGAAAATAATTTCTGGAGATGGTATAAATAAGAAAATTCACCTATATTGTTGTAGAAATGTAAATTGGTGCAACCACTGGGAGAATAGCATGGAGATTCCTTTAAAAATTAAACATAGAGCTATCACATGATCCTGTAATCCCACTACTATCAATATATCTGGTGAAAACCATCATTTGAAAAGATACATGCACTCCAGTATTCACTGCAGCACTGTTGACAGTAGCCAAGACATGGAAGAAACCTAATTGTCTATAGACAGAACAATGGATACAGAATATGTAGTGTGTGTGTGTGTATATATATATATATATATATACACACATATATATATATACATATATATATATATAATGGAATAATATTCAGTCATAAAAAGAATGAAATAATGACATTTGTAGCAATGGGATGGACCTAGAAACTGTGGGTCAGAGAAGGACAAATATCACATAATATCATTTATATGTGGAATCTAAAAATATGATTCAGCAATACATGAACCATGAACTTCCTGATGTTCAACATCTATAAAAGGCAGAGGAACCAGAGATCAAATTGCCAACATCTACTGGATCATCAATAAAGCAAGAGAGTTCCAGAAAAACATCTATTTGTGCTTTTTTGACTATGCCAAAGACTTTGACAGTATGGATCACAATAAATTGTGGAAAAGTCTGAAAGATATGGGAATACCAGACCACCTGATCTGCCTCTTGAGAAACCTGTATGCAGGTCAGGAAGCACCAGTTAGAACTGGACATGGAANATCCAACTTGGGGGTCACTGGGAGGTGCTCCCCAAGGTCTGGGGAGGAGTGTGTTGAGACGTCACCACACCGTAGCTTCTCTCTCTGCCCACCCCTCCTCCCTCCTCCCTCCCACAGGTGTCGATCCTAAGAGGACAGCCTGACAAACATCTTGCACAGGAATCTCTACTGTGGAGTCTCTGTTTCTCCAGGAAGACAAACCGCAGCAGTCTGCTTAACAGGAAGTTACTCTCCACGAGGTACAGCATCTAAGTTAGAGTCCTTAAATATAGATCATGAGCCTCGAAACTCAAGCATGTCACGTGTTCACTTGCAGACCCAGCTGCTGGAATCAAGGGATAAGAAAGAAGGTAGATTTCAGAACTGGCTCACACCCTGTGTCCAAGCCCCCTGCCATGCGATGGTCACTTCTGACGTGTTCTGTCGGCCAAAGGAATCCACAGGCCCAGACCCAAGGGGAGAGCACACAGGTTCTACCCCAGGATGGGAGGGGCCTCAAGAAGCCTTGGATGGACCTCCCTGTGGTGCGGAGCCCCACCACGTCATGAGAGCACGCCAAGTGTACCCAACTGCAGGAGGAGACCGCATGGAACAGACACAAGCTGTTCTGGCCGAGGCCACTCTGGTCCGGCTAGTCCCCGAGTGACCTGCTAAGTGACCACAGATGGATGAGTAAGCACAGCCGGGGCCAGAAGAATGCCTGGCCCAAACTGCTGACCCGCAGGATGGTCAGCTAAATCAATGGCTGTTCTCTTAAGTGTGGGGGAGGTTTGTCATGCAGCAGTGGGAAGACTGACGCAGGACCCGACCTTGCTGGCCACGGGAATCGAGCAGGCGGGAGAGGAGGGATCAGAGACTCCAGGCTGCGGCACGTGTCCTGAGGTCCTTGTCACTGGCGGGCTGGGACTCTGGGCTGTGGCAGAGGGCTGCTGCTAATGGCCCAAACCTGCAGCCTCCTTACAGGACTGCCCTGTAAGCGCCATCCCAGCTGGCAGGTGCATTTTCCTCACCTGGGGCATCCCAGAGCTGATGGCAACTATTCCATATAAAGATAATAAGAGCCCAGGGACTTCCCTGGTGGTCCAGTAGCTAAGACTCCACACTCCCAGTGAAAAGGGCCTGGGTTCAATCCCTGTTCAGGGAACTAGACCCCACATGCTGCAACTTAAGATCCCATGTTCCACAACTAAGACGTGGAACAGCCAAATAAAAATAAATATTAAAAAAAAAAAGATATAAAAGCCCAGCTTCCTTGCCCCAAGGCAGAGCACCTCCTGGGGCAGTTTATACTGCAGAGCTCCCCTGCTGAACGGCTGAGGCTCAACCTTATCTGAAGCCACACCCTTGCTTTGCTTCTTCTTTTCCTGGCTCCTTAGATTTTTCTTCTGAGAGCTCTCCGTAATGAATAAACACGCTTGCACCTGAAGCCTCATCTCAGGCTCTGCTTCTGGGGACTCTGATTTAAGACACAAGTCAAGGGTGAAATTCCATAGAAGAAAACAGTGGGTACATGGAGTGACTGCAGAAAGGAAATTGGATAAGTATTGATCACTTTAACACCTGCATATCAAATTTTCAACCCCCTAAAAGACGTTTCTTCCTTTGCTGGATGATTTAGTCGCTGAGTCGTGTTCGACTCTTTGCGATCTCATGGACTGTGGCCCACCAGGCTCCTCTGTCTATGGGGTTTTCCAGGCAAGAATACTGAAGTGGGTTGCCATGCCCTCCTCCAGGGGATCTTCCAGACCCAGGGATCGAACCTGCACTGGCAGGTGGGTTCTTTACCACTGATCCACCAGGGATTCCCGATTCTTCCTTCGGTTCAAGACAAATACCCCCATCACGTGCTCCCACCTCCTAAGAAAATTCACCTGTTTCCTTTCCAAGCACAGATGGTATGCTTCCTTTTCCCCTTCTTTTTTTTTTTGGCCATGCTTGGGGTGTGACGTCTTAGTTCTCTGACCAGGAATCGAACCCACACCTCCTGCACTGGAAGTCTTAACCACTGGACCACCAGGGAAGCCCCTCCTTCTATCTTTAACTGCTCACTTCCTACTAACTCTTTCCCTGTTGGTGTTTAAATCTATTCTCCTTTATGGGAACAAACCATCACCTTCATTCTTCCAGCTGCAGCCCCATCTCCTCCCCTTCAAAGCCAGGGTCCTGGAAAGAGGTTTCTACACTAAGGCCTCCATGTCTTCAGCTCTTAATTGTTCACCCACATCACATGGCTTCCGCTCCTGACCTTGCCATTGGAAGTACTCCTGCCAAGGTTACAGATGACCTCAGTCCTTACGTCCCACGGCCAGGAACGTCACTGACCATGCCCTCCAAATGCGTGATACACCACAAAACACAGTCCTTGTGCTTCCGTGATGCTGCGTTTGCCTGGATTTCCTGCCTGTTTTAAGGTAATTCAGAATCCTTTTCTTTGTCCTTCAAATACCCACGTTTTTCTGGCTCTCTTCTCACGATACATTTCTCTGGATTATTTTATCTACTATCATGGTGAGGGTTACCATTTACATTCTGATGATTAAAAAAGTCTTAATTTCCAGGGGGAGTTCCCTGATTGCCTAATGCTTAGGGCTTTCACTGCTAGGGCCCAGGTTCAATCCCTGGTCGGGGAACTGAGATCTTGCAAGCTGTGTGGTACAGCCAACAAATAAATAAATAAAAACAAATAAGGAAAAATCTTAATTTCTAGCTCCAGATTCACATATCCAGTGGCCCTTTGGACACCTCCATTTAATCATCCCCTGGGCACGTTATTGTACCACCACCAGCTAACACACACTTGTGTGCACTTATACACACGTACACACCTGCACACAGCCTGCCTCTTCCTCTGTTCTTTATCCCAGAAAATGCAACCACCATCCATCCAGTTTCCCAAGGCAAAATCTTTGCACGCATCCTTGATTCTTCTCTTTTGTCCCCTCAACTAATCAATCGCTGCATACCAAATCCATTTCAACCTGACCTCTTAAATAGCGCTTTACATTTTAACACCAGTGCCCTCCCCTTCTTTCCTGGGTCAGCTCCACCAGATCATTGCACACGGCGTCTCATGTGAACTCCTGCTGTACCCACATCTGGTCTCATTTCCACACCCAGCCATGGGGGTCACCCTAAGATGCAGACTTGGCTGTTGCTCTCTGCTGCTGAAAAGAGTTTCCACTTCCTTCCTCCGGGATTGGCTTTTCCACTCCCCAAGACTGGACTAGGAATTTTCTCCCATGCACAGTTTCTATCAAATGCTCTTATAAATATTTACCTGTCTACACCCCGCTCCCCAAGTTGGGCTTCCCAGGTGGCTCAGTGGTAAAGAATTCACCTGCAATGCAGGAAGCACGAGTTTGATCCCTGGGTTGAGAAGATCCCCTGGAGAAGGAACTGGCAACCTGCTCCAGTATTCCTGCCTGGGAAATCCCATGGACAGAGGAGCCTGGCGGGTTACAGTCCATGGGGTCACAAAAAGTTGGATATGACGGAGAGACTAAACAACACCGCCACCTCAGATAGACAAAAGCTCCTTCCTTTTGTTCAGTGAAAGTGAAAGTCACTAAGTCATGTCCGATTCTTTGTGACCCCACGGACTGCAGCCCACCAGGCTCCTCTGTCCATGGAATTCTCCAGGCCAGAATAGTGGAGTGGGTAGCCGTCCCCTTCTCCAGGGGATCTTCCCAACCCAAGGATCGAACCCAGGTCTCCTGCATTGCAGACGGAATCTGTACCAGCTGAGCCACCAGGGAAGCCCAAGAATACTGGGGTGGGTAGCCTATCCCTTCTCCAAGGCATCTCCCCAACTCAGGGATAGAACCCAGGTCTCTTGTATTGCAGGCAGATGCTTTACCAGCTAAGCTATCAGGGAAAGCCTTTGTTCAGTGAGTTCTAAGCTATTTATCAAACCCCTCCCAAGCATAAAGTGCTGCTAACAGATGAAGAGAATATCTTCTCTGCCTCATGAGAGCCACTCACACACTTGTCAACCCATCAACCTTCCCAAGCCCAGTGTCTGGCACCCAACAATTGCTTAATAAATATTTGCTGAGTAAATAAAAGATAAAATGAGTACTTCTACAAAGACGAATTCATTGCCCTCATCCCCTTTCTAATTTTAGAATAAAATTCATGGGAACAAAGTTTATAAAAGTGATCTTCATGGTCGATGTTTACAGTAAGCATCTTTTTATCCCAAAAGGCAGAGATAAATTATATCTAAATACTTTCAAGCAGATAGACGCCTTTAAGCAACTCACATTCCTCTGTGAAGATTCTGCCGGTAACCAAATGCATGAAATCAGCCAAATTCTTAAGGAATTTAGCACATGAGGACATTCAATATAATCCAATTATAAAGAAACACTTAGATGAACCCGAATCCATCACCAGCCCTCCTGCCAAAGGCTGCTGAAAGCAGAGACCAGGGCCAAACACAGCTGCAGGGGTTGTGACCAGTGTGCTTGAAGGAGCCCCTGGAGGCCTTGGGTGATAAATATGATTAAGGCTCCTGTTTAATGTTCATAGCCAGTGGAACACTGTCTTCCAATCTGAAACATATCATTTCAAAACAAGTGGGGAATCTCGGGTGATCACCCTGAATTTCTGAAGCTCAAACTTTATAAACATTGTACTGTTGACTGGGTCATTTTTTTTTAATGTGGTAAAATATACATATGGGGCTTCCCTGTAGCTCAGTCGGTAAAGAATCTGCCTGCAATGCAGGAGACCCTGGTTCAATTCCTGGGTCAGGAAGATCTGCTGGAGAAGGGATAGGCTACCTGCTCCAGTGTTCTTGGGCTTCCCTTGTGGCTCAGCTGGTAAAGAATCTGCCTGCAATGCCCGAGACCCTAGTTCAATTCCTGGGTTGGGAAGAGCCCCTGGAGAAGGGAAAGGCTACCCACTCCAGGATTCTGGCCTGGAGAATTCCATGGACTGTATAGTCCATGGGGTCTAAAAGAGTCAGATATGACTGAGCGACTTTCACTAGGCTCCTCTGTCCATGGGATTTCCCGGCCAAGAACACTGGGGTGGGTAGCCATTCCCTTCTCCAGGGGATCTACCCAATCCAGGCATTGAACCCGGGTCTCCTGCACTGCAGACAGATTCTTTGCCATCTGAGCCTCCTCGGAAGCCCTACTACTTCTTTGTACATTCATTTTATTAATTTCTGAGAGTTTGATATTGAAACTGCAACTAAACATCTTCATTTATCTAAACAAACGGTTGTAATATATTGTGAAACTACATGTAACTTTGTTATGTATTTACCAAGTTTTCTGTAAATGTGTTATCATATTTTCATAATTTAAAAACTAAAAAAGAAAGGTTAAAAAAAAGAATATCACTGTCTACTCACAGTCAGGGGTCGGGGAAGGGGTACTGAAGGCAGGCTTAGAACGTCCTCTGGATGCTCTCTCATTTAAGCTGGGAAAGGCTGTGGGCTCGATCTGCGCACAGAACTTCTGAAATTGTGGGAAAACCCCGTGTCTGCGTCTGCACCATCACTTCAAACGATCTAAAGCCCAAATAACCACGTCTGACTCAAACCAGCATCTCTTCTCCCGCGAGGCTGTCCCGTCAGTCATCCCCGGTCCGGAGGAAGAAGCCAGTGCGTTGAGCAGACTTCCTCCATCCTGGCCTCTCTGCCGGTCACCCCCTCTCGGCTCCCTTCTCTGGTCCCCTGCCGGCTCCCTCTCAGGTCTCTAGGCCGCTGGCCTCTCGGCAGGCTGGGCACACGGTGGGGGGCAGGAAGGCACAGAGATGCCAGGCTCCCTATCCCCCTGCCTCCAGTGGCAGCCCAGGCCCGTGGCTGCTCCTCCTCTGCGGCCCCAGCTCCTTCCTGCCAGGCAGACACACTGGTCCCCCCTCCCGCCCCAAGGGGAGTAGCAGCTCCCTGCTTTTGACAGCCTTCAGCTACCTCATGATCCCTTTTTTCTGGACACATTTGCTCTAGTACCTCTATGACCAAGTCTCTGCACTAAATGACCAGCACAGCAGAAACCTCAGGCTCTCTTCTAATTCACACCCAGGAACATGGATGACCCTCCTCCTGGGCCCTGAGTGCTAAGGGGCCTCCTGGTCTTCCTGTCTCCAGTCTCTACCAGATCACCAGGAGCCCCCAGACAGCGCCGCCCTGCCCCACCACCAGAAGGCCCTATCTCCACCTCTCCTGCTGATTTGAGCCCTACAGTCACCCAANTAGCCATTCCCTTCTCCAGGGGATCTACCCAATCCAGGCATTGAACCCGGGTCTCCTGCACTGCAGACAGATTCTTTGCCATCTGAGCCTCCTCGGAAGCCCTACTACTTCTTTGTACATTCATTTTATTAATTTCTGAGAGTTTGATATTGAAACTGCAACTAAACATCTTCATTTATCTAAACAAACGGTTGTAATATATTGTGAAACTACATGTAACTTTGTTATGTATTTACCAAGTTTTCTGTAAATGTGTTATCATATTTTCATAATTTAAAAACTAAAAAAGAAAGGTTAAAAAAAAGAATATCACTGTCTACTCACAGTCAGGGGTCGGGGAAGGGGTACTGAAGGCAGGCTTAGAACGTCCTCTGGATGCTCTCTCATTTAAGCTGGGAAAGGCTGTGGGCTCGATCTGCGCACAGAACTTCTGAAATTGTGGGAAAACCCCGTGTCTGCGTCTGCACCATCACTTCAAACGATCTAAAGCCCAAATAACCACGTCTGATTCAAATCAGCATCTCTTCTCCCGCGAGGCTGTCCCGTCAGTCATCCCCGGTCCGGAGGAAGAAGCCAGTGCGTTGAACAGACTTCCTCCATCCCGGCCTCTCTGCCGGTCACCCCCTCTCGGCTCCCTTCTCTGGTCCCCTGCCGGCTCCCTCTCAGGTCTCTAGGCCACTGGCCTCTCGGCAGGCTGGGCACACGGTGGGGGGCAGGAAGGCGCAGAGATGCCAGGCTCCCTATCCCCCTGCCTCCAGTGGCAGCCCAGGCCCGTGGCTGCTCCTCCTCTGCGGCCCCAGCTCCTTCCTGCCAGGCAGACACACTGGTCCCCCCTCCCACCCCAAGGGGAGTAGCAGCTCCCTGCTTTTGACAGCCTTCAGCTACCTCATGATCCCTTTTTTCTGGACACATTTGCTCTAGTACCTCTATGACCAAGTCTCTGCACTAAATGACCAGCACAGCAGAAACCTCAGGCTCTCTTCTAATTCACACCCAGGAACATGGATGACCCTCCTCCTGGGCCCTGAGTGCTAAGGGGCCTCCTGGTCTTCCTGTCTCCAGTCTCTACCAGATCACCAGGAGCCCCCAGACAGCGCCGCCCTGCCCCACCACCAGAAGGCCCTATCTCCACCTCTCCTGCTGATTTGAGCCCTACAGTCACCCAAGTCTTCCTTCCTTCCCCTCATCAGACACCAGTATTTGCCCCTTCCCACCCCCCTGAAGTGTGGACTATTTGTTTCCTGCCTGATCCCCACCCAACCTACCTTCCACTTTGATTTAACTGCTTTATCTGAGTGTTATTCTGTTCCCAGTAAGACCGTAAGCCCCAGAGGGCAGAGACAATACCTTACATTTTATCCCGCAGCACTTAAAACAATACTCTTCTCAGCTTTCATCTAATAAAGCAATCATCGGACAAATAAGGAGAAGACTCATGGTAGGTTCTCTGCCAGACTAACACATCTTTCTTCCCAAAGGCAGCAAGTGTTATGGTTAGCTGGTGTCCTCCCAGAAGCTTTGTGAGGTCCTCACCACTAACACCCATGAATGCCACCTTGCTTGGAAATCGGGTCTTTGCAGGGGTAATTAAGTTATAAAGAGGTTGTCCTGGGATTTCCATGGTGGTCCAGTGGCTAAGACTCTGTGCTCCCAATGTTGGGGGGCTGGGTTCAATTTCTAGTCAGGAAACTAGATTCTATATGTTGCAACTAAGACTCGGGGCAGCCAAATAAATAAATATTTTCGTAAAAGTCGGGCTTCTTTGGCGGTCCAGCGGTTAACAACCTGCCTGCCGATGCAGAGGACCCGGGTTCAATCCCTGGTCCAGGAAGATCCCACGTGCCTCAGGGCAGCTAAAGCCCGTGCACTTCATTTACAGAGCCCACGCTCTAGAGATTGCACCCCACAACAAGAGAAGTCGCCGCAACGAGAAGCCCACACAGCGCAACGAAGAGCAGCCTCTTCTCACGGCAACGAGAGAAAGCCCACGTGCAGCAGCAAAGACACAGCGCACCCCAAAATAAATGAATAAATCTTAAAAAAAAAAANAAAAGTTTTCCTGGCCATGTTCCAGAAGCTACTGTCCATTTGATTTCCACTTGCCCATTTTGCTCTTATGAGATTCCCTTGGACAGCAAGGAGATCAAACCAGTCCATCCTAAAGGAAATCAACCCTGAATGTTCATTGGAAGGACTGATGCTGAAGCTGAAGCTCCAACACCTTGGTTACCTGATGCAAAGAGCCGACTCACTGGAGAAAACCCTGATACTGAGAAAGACTGAGGCAGAAGGAGAAGGGGACGACAGAGGATGAGATGGTTGGGTGGTATCAGTGACTGAATCTCCTTGAGTAAGCTCCAGGAGATGGTGAAGGACAGGGAAGCCTGGTGTGCTACAGCCCATGGGGTCACAAAGAGTCAAACACAACTTAGCAACTGAACAACAACAACAATTGTGCTCTCGCCACTTTTTTTCTTAGTCTGTGATTTATGATAAAATACACCCACGATGTCAGGAGTGCCCAGCCTTAGCTTCAGCTATATCCAGACTCTGCCCCCCCCTCCCACGCTGGGCAGCCTGGCCCCCAGGAGGAGGCCCAGACTTACAGATTTGGAGGGAGAAGAATGTGTCGGCGATGCTGACGGAGGCCTGGCTGCGCTCTGGAAGGAGGACGGGCTGAACCTCTGGCCTGTGTCTGGAGGCGAAGAGGAGGCATAGATGCGATTTTCCAGTCGCTCAGGCTCGTGCTTGTAGGACTCGAGAGGGAACGTGTGCTGCTTGGCCACTTGGGTGGGTGTCGACGGAGAGGAAGAGAGGCCTGGGGTAGAGGAGGGACCACAAAGGGTGTGAGCGATTTGCTGACATGGAGAAAAGGGCTCCCAGCTGCAAGTGCTGAGAGTCTCACACGGCAAGAATCTAAATGATTCAATTCTGAATGTTGGGGACAAGCTTTCGCAAACTACTTCTAATCCCTTAGAATTGGTTGTGTCTAGAAATCCCTGCCCCACCCAACCTGAGTCGTGAGCAGAGTCCCCCTTTGCTGTGACACGGACAGTTCAGAAGTTGTTGGGTGATGAGACTTATACACACTTGTTGGATGTGATTTTCATATTTAGTCCAAGACTATTGGGTCTCCCCTCCCTCCCCTACAAAGCATGGTGTCGAGAGTGTGTGGAGTGGATCCCATAGTCCTTGGGATAAGACATAAGGAAGTTCGTATTCAGCAGAGATGAAGGTCAGAAGTCACATAACTACACCAAGGACCAGACCAGACAGGCTGTTATTGTCAAAACGTGTGATGTGAAAACTGCCCCTGTGGGTGTGCAAGAGCTAGAATCACTGTGAAGATGATCGCTGGGGTGGCTTTGGGAAGGAAGGGCCTTGTGGAGTGAAGACCTGGATAGGACTGGAACCACGAAGAAGTGGGTGGGACGCAGGGGACAAAGAACTGGCGGGAGAGCCGGGCACGAAGCTGCCCAGAGTGAGAGGCTGCACAGTCCACAGGCTTCATGCAATCCTGGAGGCCTGTCTCAGGCAGGTGATTGTCACTCACACCTGCCTGATCATGCCCTAAGATCATGGTTATGGCTGAATGGAGTCCCCCAAACAGAAGAGTTAAAGTCCGAACCCCCAGTGCCTATGAATGTGACCTTATTTGGAAATAGATCTTTGCAGACAGAATCGAGCTGAGATTATACTGAAACAGGCTGGACTCTTAACCCCACATGCAGTGTCCTTATAAGGGGAGAAGACACAGATACACAGAGAGGAGAAGGCCACGTAATGACGGAGGCAGACACTGGGGTGATGTCTCTATGAGCCAAGGAATGCCAAGTGCTGCTGGCAACCATCAGAAGCCTGGAGGAGGGTGGTCAAAAGGTCCAAATTTCCAGTGATCAGATAACTAACTCCCNACGTAATGACGGAGGCAGACACTGGGGTGATGTCTCTATGAGCCAAGGAATGCCAAGTGCTGCTGGCAACCATCAGAAGCCTGGAGGAGGGTGGTCAAAAGGTCCAAATTTCCAGTGATCAGATAACTAACTCCCGGGGATGCAATGCACAAAATGATGACTGGAGTTAACACTGCCGTATGACACACAGGAAAGTTAACTCCTAAGAGCTCTCTCATCACAAGGAGAAAGTTCTTACTCATTTCTTTTCCTCGTTTCTGTAGAGACGAGGGATGTTAGCTCACCCACTGTGACCATCATTTCACAATACGAGCAATTCAAAGTACCATGCTGTATGCCTTAAACATACACAGTGACGCATCAATTATTTCTCAATAATACTGGAAAAAGGAAAAAGGAAGCTAGAGGCGGCAAGGTGGAAGGCTGTTCAGAGCCTCAGAGGGGGTGTGGTGCTGCTGACACCTTGGTTCTGACTTCCAGCCTGTGGAATTACGAGAGAATAAACTCCTGCGGATTTATGCTACCTAGTTTGGGCTACTTTGTTATGGAAGCTCTAGGAAACAACACAATAATGCTGCCTGATATTGATTTGTTTCCAAGACAGGCAGACTCTGGATTTGGGTCTGGTCTCTCATGTTTATAGGTAACTGAATACAATTTCTAAATTATTTAAAAATACAATAGGCATGCAAGCCAAAGATGTCAGTGAACACGGTCCAAGGGCCACCCTCTTGCTCCCTTTGACCCTGACAAAGACTGATCATCCTACAGGCCACGAGCCTATCCTGTGCTGCTCTGTGCCCTGTCCGGACTCCTCCGCCTGCCAGCCCTGTGCACCTGTGTTCCTTCTTCTGTTTCCATCCTCACCCCCCAGACCACCTCCCAATTCATCTCATCCCCACCTCCTGACTCTGCGGCCCTATGAGCCTCAGCCCACCTTGTCTGTACCAACCTACCAGTGAACAACAGGCTGCTTCAAACCAAACCAAACCAGATGAAAACAAGTAAGTTTCTCGTGCACGCTCAGTTGCTCAGTCATGTCCAACTCTTTGAGACCTCGTGGACTGCAGTCTGCCAGGCTCCTCTGTCCATAGGATTCTCCAGGCAAGAACGGGAGAGTAGATTGCCGTTTCCTCCTCCAGGGGATCTTCCTAACCCAGGGATTGAAGTGTGTCTCCTGCACTGGCAGGTGGGCCACCTGGGAAGCATGAATAAGTTTCTTCTCCCTGCCCCAGTTCATCATCTGCCCAGCGATGGTCCGGGCAGAGGACAGGTGCGTGGTCAGTGTCCTCCCCCAACAGGCAGGGAGACGGAAGGGGGCGGGGCCGAGGTTCAAGATGGGCTGGAACCTTCCCTCCCATATTTCCTAGACGGGAGCACTGGGAGTAACCAGGTCTTTTTCTAGGGACCCCGTTATCCCAGGAACCACCACACCAAGCAGAGATCTCAGCCCCTAGGGTGAGCAGGGAGGAGCTCCAGGGAAAGCAGGAGGTGCCCTTGAAGGTCTCTAGGCTTATGACATGAAAGGCCCCTAGGAGCAAGACCCCAAGCTCTTTTGAAAAAAGGTGCACACCAAAGGTTTTAGAAGCAAGACCCACTTGGAGGAGGGGTTAGGGGAGTGGGGAGGGGAGGGTGGAGAGTGGGGACCCTGAGGAGGGAGAGATTTGAGTCCAGCAGCTCTGCAGGGCAGACAGGGCAGGAGGGGGCGGACTGTGGATGATACTCACAGTCCAGCAGGAATGAGGCTGGGTCCAGGTGGACTGACTGGGAGAAGGAAGCCCCTGTGCTGTCCTCTGTGGATGCCCTCGGGCCCCAGGGGTGGTGGCATGTCCTTCACTGGCTGCAGCGATGGCCGCACAGTGGCCTGGACCAGACCGGCTCCCAGGCCACAGTGGTCCAGTGAGAAGTGTTGTGGTCCCTGCTTTCCACTCTGGCTGGGGCCCCTGGATGCAAGGCCCTTCCTGTGTCTCTCTGGGGTGTTCCCTGCACTCTGGGGTGTGTGCTGGAGAACTGACAGGGGTTCTCCACGGAAAGGATGGAGGGCAGGGCCGCTCCCTCCAGGCTCCCCCAGTGCCCCCCACTTCCCCTTCTCTGCACGAGATGCTGTCCCACTTAGATTGGACTGGGCTTATCCAGTCCTCAGGATAAGCCCCCTCCTCTGCTGCAGGGGGACTTTCAGAGCTGGTGGAACTCCTGGCTAGTTCTTTGAGACAGTGCGTTCCCTTCTCAAGTGTAAGGTATTAGAAAGCACTCCTTAAAGCCCAGATGGGGGCTTCTGTGTCCCCTGGGGGTCGTCCCATGAGCATGGGGACGAGTGTGACTGGGTCCCCACGGAGGACAAGAGGGACATTCAGAGGACACAGCTGTGCGGAGCCACCCGCGCTGAGGAGGAGATGATGGACTTGCTATCTGGAGGTGGAAACAGGGGAACTGAAGGGAACTCTATGGTCCTCAAGAAAGCTCCTCTCAAGGAACTCTTTCTAACATCAAGAGGTTCGTCCACTTCCACCTGGCCTTCCTGCGGGCTCTCCTCCCTTCCCAGAGGAAGTGAGTCCTGTGGGGGATACAGGATGATACCTGGACTTCAGAGCCGGGAGGGGGAGCCTCGGGGGACAGGTGACATGATGTGTGGGTTAGGAACGTGTGTAGCTTAGGACACAGGGCAAGAACTCTGCTAGAACCCAAAACACGCCCCTCTCTGCACTGCAGCCTGACACACCTCTCAGGGTAGACTCTTAGGGTACCACCTTACCAGCCACAAAGTGCTGGGGCACACTCTTGCTTCCTTTTGCCTCCCATCCCCAAGAGAGGGGGCGGGTTGACAACCCTACTTCCCAGGTGAAGAAAGTGGGGACTAGAGAAATCACTCACTGGCGTGAGTGGATGGCAGAGGTCCCATTCTGCCACAATGACACCGGGAAATCACCCAGAGAAAGAACACAAAGACTCAGAATCACCCTTTAGGTGCGTGAATCACCCTTCCGGAAAGTGGGGTTTCAGAGGCTACGAGGAGGGGGAGCTTGGGAAGCTTGAGTGCCTGGAGGGAAGGTGGGGTCACTGTGGGAGGGGAGCGGGGCAGCCTTGTGGGGTGGGGATGGGCATCTTCAAAGAGGATTTTTCTTCCGTGCCAGCCAGAAAGAGCGGAGAGGATTTCAACAGAGAGGGGTCTTCTGATCACATTTATGCCCCTTTCCCTCGTGGCTCAGATGGCAGAGGATCTGCCTACAATGCAGGAGACCTGGTTTCCATGCTTGGGTCGGAAAGATGCCCTGGAGGAGGAAATGGCAACCCACTCCAGTATTCTTGCCTGGAGAATCCCATGGACAGAGGAGCCTGGCAGGCTACAGTCCATGGGGTCACAAAGAGTTGGACACAACTGAGCAACTAACACTTTCACCAGTGAGGGGAAAACTGCCTAATGGAAGGAAGAGGGGAGTGGGTAAGAATGATATTCCTAACATTTTTTCCCCTTTTTTGAATATTGGCATCACCATTCATAAAGAGGAAAATGGGGCGATGCTGACAAAATCCTCCATTACCATCAAACAGACCGATTTATTTTCTTAATCGTAAGATAAACTGCCAAGCTCAGGCTCCCAGGAGAAGCCGGTGTCTGAACAGCCAGCAGCTCTGGGCCAGGTCAAGGTGCAGCGGATGAGTCCCACCTTCCAGTCTCAGGAGGAAACCGAATAGGACTCAAACCCAAATGCACAGCAACAGCACCACGCGGCGAGCGCTAAGAGCCAAGTGCCCCAAAGCCCAGAGCAGGTGGAGCTCAGAGGGGAGACTGGAGGGGCAGGAGGCTCCACGGAAACACCAGGAAGGGCGTGACTTGAGAAGGAACTGGATCTGCCCCAGGTGAGGTGGCTTTCGAAGGGACTTGGCTGTGGCGACATGACCGAGAAGCCCCGACAGGCTCCCGTGTTCTGCTCTTCCGGGAAGGCGCTCACACCCTCCCCTGGCCCCTGAGGATTTTGTTAGCGCTGCCGCCACCTCCGAGACTGAACAATGCCCCCGCGTCTCCCGGACCGCAGCCAGGGCCAGTGAATAGGCCCAGTGAGTGAACAGAGGCGACGCCTGGCAGCCACACCAGACACCAGGGAGCCACGAGCTGGTGGCTTCACAGCCCGGGCCACGCTGGCCTGAGCTGCGCCTGGAGAGGAGGGGAGAGAGAAGGCGGGGCTGCTGGAAGGTAGTGAACAAGGGCAGCAGAAGGCTGCGGAGGAGAGCCCTGGGTTTCAGGAGCCTTGAGTCTAGGCCTAGTTTCATCACTAACCAACACCCTGCTTGGTTAAAAAAAAAAAAAAGCCAGGTCAACCAGATGGCTGTGTAGTGTGCGACAGGGATGTGGGGTGGGGGTGGGTGGGAGTGGGGGCCCACCCCTGACATGTGGTGTCCCCTNTTTCATCACTAACCAACACCCTGCTTGGTTAAAAAAAAAAAAAAGCCAGGTCAACCAGATGGCTGTGTAGTGTGCGACAGGGATGTGGGGTGGGGGTGGGTGGGAGTGGGGGCCCACCCCTGACATGTGGTGTCCCCTTCCCCAGGGCAGCAACAACCTTCTTCATGCATATGGTCTGAACTACCCAGAAACATACAATACCAAAATGAAAAATTTCATTTTCTTCCTGATCTTAAATGTCCTTGCTGACCTCCGTCCCAGGAGCCTGGAGTGAGAAGCACACATTTTCAATTTACCCTGCATGGGGGTTTGCTAACACATGGCCTTTAAAATAACTAACGACTCATCACAGAGATGAGGAATAACAACAACAAAGTTAGTTCTTCCTGACATTTAAAAAAACATGTTTATTCAGTTATCATAGTACTATTTTTATGTATGTATTTGTTGTTGGCGGGGCTGGGTTTTCGTTGCTGTGTGGGTTTTCTCAGTTGTGGCAACCAGGACTACTCTGCTGCACAACATGGGCTTCCTGTTGCAGTGGCTTCTCGAGTTGCAGCTCATGGGCTTAACTAGAANTAAAAAAACATGTTTATTCAGTTATCATAGTACTATTTTTATGTATGTATTTGTTGTTGGCGGGGCTGGGTTTTCGTTGCTGTGTGGGTTTTCTCAGTTGTGGCAACCAGGACTACTCTGCTGCACAACATGGGCTTCCTGTTGCAGTGGCTTCTCGAGTTGCAGCTCATGGGCTTAACTAGAACATGGGGATCTTCCTGGACCAGGGATCGAACCCACGTGCCTTGCACTGGCGGGCAGATTCTTTACCATTGTACCACCAGGGAAGTCCAGTTTTTCCTGACGGGTGGTGGACGGTGATGAGGAACATGGGGGGATGGCGACATGGACAGTATGTGTCAAACCAGTAGCCCCGGCCAGGGAGACGCAGGGAGCCCTGTGGCTAAGGAGCCAGGCCACGGATAAGGACATCAGAGGGGACAGAAGGCCCAGGGTAATAGAAAGAAGACGATCAAGCTGAGCACGCGCGGGGTCTGTCTCCCCCGTGGGGAGTGGTCCTTACGCACAGGCACACATGTCCTTCAGGGTGCTCCCCGCACCCAGGGCTGACGTCCATGAGACCCCAGAAGTAGAAGAAGGGCCACAGAAGCAGGGCCAGTCCCCTGGAGCTTGTCCGCGGGTCCTGCTCTAGGCCTCACCAGCCTCAGTCCGAGCATCTGCCACTCAGGCACAGAGAGGATGTGGCGGGGATGGAGGGGAGGGGCCGCCCCGAGCCAGGTCCTGCCGGGAGGCAAGCCTGCAACACTCCAGACAAGCAGTCACAGTCCAGGCAGAGGCGCCGAGGCCCGCGTGTGGGTACCTGTCCTGCTTCTGCAAATCCCCAGATCACAGGCCTCCACTCTGGCTGTCCAGGACGGCCAGTGCCCCCCCGGTGCCTGATGGGGTGAAATATAGCCCGGAGCCTCCAACTGACTCGACAGGGCAGGATAGCTACAGGGGTGGGGGGATACCCCGAGGTGGGGACTCTGGAAA
>SJYA01000582.1:1377110-1390401 GCA_006410615.1 Neotragus moschatus | reverse complement strand
ACAGGGCAGCCCCTTCAGACTCTAGCAGCTGATGCAGAAAAGAGACAGGACGGGAGTCCTTAAACAGAGGGGTTGGGGGAGGGGGTGCAGGCCCGTGCTCGCCTCAGTGGGCTGAGAACTGGAGAATCCCACTGGGACATCAGCTTTGGACTCCTTGTGAGGGGGTCCCATTGGGCCTGGCATCAGTTGGCCTTCCTACCAGCCGGCTAGAAATGAGATCTCCCTTGCTGAAATGGACCCCAGAATGTATTAAAGGGTATTGAGGGACTCCTCTGGCAGTCCAGTGATTAAGATGCCACACTTCCTACACGGGGAGGGGGAGTGCATGTTTGATCTCTGGCCAGGGAACTAAGATCCCACATGCCATGAGGCTAAAAATAAAATAAGGTATTGAGTAGCTCACAGAATCCCCAGCATGCAAAGAACAAGGCTAGATCTTCCCAAGAAGTGCCCAGAATCCAGAGCGGCGACACTGGATCCCACACAGACCTGAACACAGTGGTGTGCCAGGCCCTGGGCACACCACTGGTGAGGACTGGATTGTGTCCTTCCCCACACCCCCCTCCAAGTTCATGTGTTAAAGCCCTAACCTTTAATGGAGTGATATTTGAAGACAGGGCTTCCCAGGTGGTTCAGTGGTAAAGAATCCGCCTGCTTATGCAGGAGATGGGGTTCAGTCCTTGGGTCGGGAAGATCTCCTGGAGAAGGAAATGGCAACCCACTCCAGTATTCTTGCCTGGAAAATCCCACGGATGGAGGAGCCTGGTGGGCTACAGTCCATGGGGTCGCAAAGAGTTGGACACAACTGAGTGACTTCAAGAGACACCAAGTCATGTCTGATGCTGTAGTGTCTGATCCAATCGTGTCTGTAGCCCACCAGGCTCCTCTGTCCACGGGATTTTCCAGGCAAGAATACTGGAGTGGGTTGCCATTTCCTTCTCCAGGAGATCTTCCCGACCCAAGGACTGAACCCCATCTCCTGCATAAGCAGGCGGATTCTTTACCACTGAACCACCTGGGAAGCCCTGTCTTCAAATATCACTCCATTAAAGGTTAGGGCTTTAACACATGAACTTGGAGGGGGGTGTGGGGAAGGACACAATCCAGTCCTCACCAGTGGTGTGCCCAGGGCCTGGCACACCACTGTGTTCAGGTCTGTGTGGGATCCAGTGTCGCCGCTCTGGATTCTGGGCACTTCTTGGGAAGATCTAGCCTTGTTCTTTGCATGCTGGGGATTCTGTGAGCTACTCAATACCTTATTTTATTTTTAGCCTCATGGCATGTGGGATCTTAGTTCCCTGGCCAGAGATCAAACATGCACTCCCCCTCCCCGTGTAGGAAGTGTGGCATCTTAATCACTGGACTGCCAGAGGAGTCCCTCAATACCCTTTAATACATTCTGGGGTCCATTTCAGCAAGGGAGATCTCATTTCTAGCCGGCTGGTAGGAAGGCCAACTGATGCCAGGCCCAATGGGACCCCCTCACAAGGAGTCCAAAGCTGATGTCCCAGTGGGATTCTCCAGTTCTCAGCCCACTGAGGCGAGCACGGGCCTGCACCCCCTCCCCCAACCCCTCTGTTTAAGGACTCCCGTCCTGTCTCTTTTCTGCATCAGCTGCTAGAGTCTGAAGGGGCTGCCCTGTTCCCCTCCGCCTTCTGAGCTCCCAGCCCACTGGGTGACCAAGGGGCTTCTCATCCACGGGGGACTCTTGCTGTCTCCGGGCACAGGGACATCATGGGCCCCTCCCCTCGACGACTAGTCCCCAAGGCCTGTTAAGCAGAAGGCCCTGAACTTGGGAAACGGGGTGTACGGAGACGCCCAGAACATCGCCCCTGCCCACGGGTGTCTTCAGGAGAGAAGTCAGTGCCAGATGGCAGAGTTCCCCAGCCCGGAGAGGGCTCCGCACCCCATCTGTGGGCTCAGCCGGGGCCCAGCTTCCCCTACAGGCTGTCACCACGGGCAGGAGGATGTGGGGCTCAAGCCTCCTGCCGGGGACCATGGACCCCACTCCACACAGAGGCCGAGCCCTTGCAGCTCCTGCCAGCTGCTCCAGGGCCACAACAGGTGCAGAGGGAGGTCTGATCCCACAGGATGGGACTCGGGACTCGACATGGCAGCACCCGTCCCCCTGCTCCGAGCCTCCTCAGAACCAGGCAGCCCTCTGGGCTCTTGCTACCCTGTGTCCCTGCCCCTTGCCCCCAGGTCAGTCCTATGAACCACCCCCGGCTCTTGGCCGGCTCCCGCTCCCTCGATTTATCCCTCCCGGGAGGTCACCCAGGGCCTCCCTGGCATGCTGAGTTCCATCTGCTCCTCGACTACGTCAAGGTCCCCGCTTCCCAGCCGGTTTCTGCCTGCTGTCCACGCCATTACCCGTGTCCTGGAGACCAGACCCTCCGGGGGCCTGGGGCTCCACCAGGAAGCAGCAGGGGGTGGCTTCACGGGCCTCCTGGGGGCCCTCCTGTCACCTCGCCTGTGACACAGCTGGCATCCTTGGGATGACTTCCGGGAGGGGGTCACGGCGTTAGCCTTGGCCATGGCTCAGAGTGCCCCTGGTTGGCTGGACTTGTTCTGCCGGAGGGCCATGTAGGGGCCACTGCCTGACCCCCCGACCCTCCCGCTGACTCTCTGGGCTCCAGAGCACCCACCCAGGATGGCTGGCTTGGCTGACTGACTGGGAATCGGGGAGGGCCTGGCAACTCCTCTGGGTCCAGGGTGAGGGTGGCTGAGGCTGGGTTTCATGCCCAGGTAGGGGGTGGGGGGCCCCCTTTTTCTCCTTTCCCTTCCCCCAGATCAGCGACACAGCTGCCGGCAGCACCAGTGACCTCCAGGAAAGGTCGCTGCCGACCAAGAGGACACAGAAAGAACACGGCTGCACCCAGGCCTCCTGTCCCTCCTGTCCCATTGCTGCTGTTCAAGCGGGCAGAGTGAGGCTTTCTGCTGCTAACAGGCCCCGAGCCCCAAAGCGGGAGGTTCCATCTGATGGATGCCACGGGCCTTCAGAGTGAGCCCATACTGTGTGCGTGTGTGACACAAACTGGGTTCTTTCTGCAATTTGTGGAAAGCAATTCTCCTAAAACAGATAACTCAGAACAGACCTGACACACTCAAGTCAAGTATTCAGAGTGTCCGTTTTTAAAGCAAAGCTGGGTCCGACTCTAGAAGATGTGTGCTGGTAAGAAGGATCCAAGAACCCGGTCCAGAGGGGGACAGCAGTGACACAAGGGGACAGAGACTGGCTGAAGAGGATGAGGAGGGCCCCCCAGGCTGCCTCTCCTGGTGAGGGGTGTGTGGACACGGACGTCCCCCCGCCGGGCCACCTCTGACTCCAGGGCAGCTGTTGTGGACAGTCCCCCAGGCAGACAGGGCCCGCTGAAGCCATCAGCACCGTTCAGTCCACAGCTGAGCACAGCCCTGAAGCGCCGGGGTGGCACCCCCAGGGTCATCTTCCGGCCCACCTGGTGACCACCTGAGGCTCATGTGAGCCCCTCCCTCTCTCTGCCCCCTCCCTCCCTGCTTGCTGAGGTCGCCTTCCGAATGAAAAGCCTGCCCCACATCTTCTTGGTCCCTGTTTTCCAGAGTAAGAGAAGTNCCCTGAAGCGCCGGGGTGGCACCCCCAGGGTCATCTTCCGGCCCACCTGGTGACCACCTGAGGCTCTTGTGAGCCCCTCCCTCTCTCTGCCCCCTCCCTCCCTGCTTGCTGAGGTCGCCTTCCGAATGAAAAGCCTGCCCCACATCTTCTTGGTCCCTGTTTTCCAGAGTAAGAGAAGTGGTATCGGGTTTTTATTGTTCTCATCACAGGATCCAATCGTTAAAGAGACACAGTTGGAAACATACCAGCCGGAGAACAAACAGCTCACACAGCATCTGGAAGGGCCCAGTGTCCCGGGCATGGGTGGCAGCAGAGGGGGGCTGTGTTTCTGTGTACCCACAATTCAGGGCCCTTGCTGCCCCTCATCCTGGCTCCTTGGTGTCCGCCCACCCCTAGTCCCCTTCCTGGGCCTCCTGCCTCCCCAGGCCTCAGCCTTGACCCCACTGGGCACAGGAATGGAGCCCCAGATTCAGCCCTGTCCCCACCTCACACCCAATCAGCCCCTGCCCTGCAGAGCTGGCATCTCTCTGATTGACCCTCGCCCCCGCCTCCAGGGCTCAGACATGCCCCCTTCCTGCCCCTCCACTCTCTCGTCTTCTTCAGGATGGGCTTCCCATTTAGGACTGCGTGCCAGCTGAAGCCAGGGCCGGCACCAGGGGCAAGCAGAGCGATGTCGTGTGGCCACGCAGCTGGAGATGACCTTGTACCTGGCTCCCGAGGGCACTCCTTCCTCTCCGGGGGCCCAGGGAGACCGCCCGTGCTGGGAGAAGCAGTGCTACCACCGTGTTACACACTCCAGGGCGTGTGGCCAGAAGTGGGCATCCGCAGCGATCTGCCCTGGTGGGCCTGGGCACAGCAGGGAGGGCACCTCTAAGATCCAAGAACAAGCTGAGTTTGTCTGGGGGTGGACGAATGTGAAGTATTCCCAGCCACAGGCTGGTGGCCCATCATCACTCACTGAAGCAACTGTGTTTGCTTCAATTGCGCTCATAGATGTGGTCTGCCCCGACTATTCCTCTGGGGCCCCTGGCTCCCTGGTCTCCATGGCAACCGTGCAGAAACACCACACGCGGCGGGGCCATGAAGTCTTCCCCAGCTCTGCCGACTGGTTCTGCTGCCCCTTCAAGGTCCAGCTCTTGGCTGCCTCTTCCACCCTGCATAGCCCTTTGACTACCCATGCCCACCTGTCGCCCTCGCGGAATTCCTCAAGCGCTGGCAGGAGCGCTTGATGGGGAGCTGGCCTCTGTGTATGCTGCCTGTTAATATCACCCACGTTACAAAACCCTGCTGGCACGCCTCCTATAGACCTAGCGGCTGGAGCACCGGCAACTCTGAATACCTATTTTTACTAGCGGGTTATCTTTTGGATCCCTAGATTCTGGTATAACCAGCGTGGACTCAGGCCTGACTGAGACAGCAGGGCAGAGAGGTCTCCTCACTTTCAGCTCCGTTCAGTCGCTCAGTCGTGTCCAATTCTTTGCGACCCCATGGACCACAGCACACCAGGCCTCCCTGTCCATCACCAACTCCCTGAGTTTACCCAAGCTCATGTCCATTGAGTCAGTGATGCCGTCCAGCCATCTCATCCTTTGTCGTCCCCGTCTCCTCCTGCCCTCAATCTTTCCTAGCATCAGGGTCCTTTCAAATGAGTCAGCTCTTCGCATCAGATGGCCAAAGTAATGGAGTTTCAGCTTCAGCATCAGTCCCTCCAATGAACACTCAGGACTGATTTCCTTTAGGATGGACTGGTTGGATCTCCGTGCAGTCCAAGGGACTCTCAAGAGTCTTCTCCAACACCACAGTTCAAAAGCATCAATTCTTTGGTGCTCAGCTTTCTTTATAGTCCAACTTTGACATCCTTACTTGACTACTGGAAAAACCAGACTAGACAGACCTTTGTTGGCAAAATAATGTCTCTGCTTTTTAATATGCTGTCTAGGTTGGTCATAACTTTCCTTCCAAGGAGTAAGTATCTTTTAATTTCATGGCTGCAGTCACCACCATCTGCACCCTCCCAAAATAAAGTCTGTCACTGTTTCCCCATCTATTTGCCATGAAGTGATATGACCGGACCTTCTCACTTTGCTCTTGTAGAAAACTCTGGTTTCCCTGGCGCCCCTCCTTCTCCTGGGGAGCTAAGTTCGGGGGACGTTGGCTGGTTATGCCCAGCCTTGACCGGCCCTGCCTTAGAGGCTGGCCGTGGGGAAAGAGTGAAAAAGTGCGTGAAAGAAGGCAGTCGCTGAGGCCACGAGGAGATTGGTCCCATTTACACTAAATGATCAGAAGAGGTGAATCCATGGAGACGGGAAGTAAGGTTTGCCGTGCTGAGCACTGCGGGGCGGGGTGCTGGCTAAGGCGCCCAAGCTTCCTTTGTGCGGTGATGAAAAATGTTCTAAAATGGACTGCAGTGCTGGACACATAATCATGAATACAGGCAATCTCCAATTTAATGCTGATTCGATTTATGATTTTTTGACTTCATGATGGTGTGAAAGCGATACACACGCAGTAGAAACTGTACTTTAAGTTCTGAATTTTGCCCTTTTCCTGGACAGTGCTGTGTGGTCCAACCTCTCTCAGGTTGCTGGGCAGGGCAGCTCCCAGTCAGCAGGTGAAAGCATGATACATGGAGGATCCTTCTGGACCCAGAGGGCCATTCTGCTTTTCCTTTTCAGTACAGCATCCAGTACATTTCATGAGATATTCAACACTGTATCACAAAATAGGTTCTGTGTTGGAGGATTCTGTCCACCTGTTGGCTACTGTGAGTGCTCTGAGCACATGTAGGGTGAGCTGGGCTAAGCTGTGAGGTGTGGAAGGTTAGGAGTATTAAATGCACTTTGACTTTTGATGTGTTTATTGGAACATACCCCATCATAAGTTAAGGTAGATTCATGTACATAAAACCACTGAAGTGGGCATCAATTCCCCAGTGGGGACACGTGGCAGGGAGGCCAGGGTGGAGCTGAGTGGCTCGAGGTCTCGGGGGACCTTGAGATGAAGGATATAACCAGAGGGGATGGTGTTGATGCAGGACCAACATTCCACAGAACAGATTAGAAACTTTCAAATCTCCAGAGTCCCCCAAGTTCCTTGAGCCCAAGCAGGGGGACCTGGGATCCACAGCAGGACATATTTGTTGGAGCAGAAGGAGCCCTCGTTTACTTACTCCATGAACAATCGCCCAAGGGCCTCAGGGATGAAGAGAGGGGGACAAGGATGCAGCAGGTGAGTGGGGGTCTCAGAGGAGGACACAAGTGAGGACACCTTAGAGGAAGCACTCACTCAGGAGCACCGTAGGTGGCCGGGAGGAACGCGGAGGGTGTGTGTGCGGGGGGCGCGGCTTCTGGGAGCGGGGGCCAGGAAAAGTCCCAAAGTGGGGGGCTGGGTTGGACTCAGGCAGCATCCCCTGGGGGGGTGTCCCTGAACCCCCCGGCATGCAGAGGAGGGTAGGGCATTTGAGGCAGCCTGCAGCCCAGGTTAAAGAATGCTGGAGGTCGGAGGGGAGGGCTGAGCCCCTGAGGCTGGATTGTAGAGTTTTCTAGTAGGCTTTTGGGAAGATCCCAGGCCACCCACAATGGCAGGTGGAGCAGCAAAGGTTCCTACAGGTGGCAGACTGTTGGCAGGCCTGCGGGCAGCCTCCTGCGTCTGCCCTTGACAATAGGGGGTGCCGCCTTCAGTTCACGGTGTTTCCAGTACCTCAGTGTTTCAGGTCAAAGTCAAGACATGGAATCCCTGGACAACCTCCTTGTGGGGGGGAGGGGACGGGGTGCTGGGAGGATCTGTGGGGGCAACACATGTGGAAATACGGAAGAAGCCCCAGGAGCTGTCACAGGACGGGGAGGGGCAACTGCGCTGTGACACCTAGAAACACTCATGATCCCAGAGAAGGCTTGGCCCTGCATCGTGTCTGCCCCCGTCCCGGCACCAAGGTTCTTGATCATGGCTCAGTTCTGAAACCACCACGATGACAAAGATCAAGGAGCACTCATCTCCGCGTGTACGGAGGATGTCGGGAGAAGGTGCGCTTGCACAGTATACACAATACGACCTCTACGCAGGGTGATTCAGCAAGAGCTCTCACAGTAAGAATCCACGCACTCTTGACCCAACAAGCTCCTAGGCATTTCTCTTTTTTCTTTTTGGCAGCATGTGAGATCTTGACTCCCTGACCAGGGACTCGAACCTGCAGCCCCCTGCAGTGGAAGCTCCCAGTCTTAACTGCTGGACCACCAGGGAAGAAACTCCCACACCTAGGCGTTTCTATCACAGATATGTCTACACACATGTGTGGGAAGTACCTATGACAATGTCTGTTGCAAGGGTTTTTTACTGCAAAGGACTGAGAATGGCTCCGTTGATGGAGGACCAGTTCAGGACCTAACAGGGCACCCCACAACCATGGAAATGAACAGGGCATCTCCTGATGGGCCGCCAGGAAGGACTGCCAGTGGGAGCTGCCTAGGGGTTAAAACCAAGGTGTAGAAATGAAACAAAAACACAAAAACTCAACAATGCATAGACTGTCTCTGAAGGACATGAAGCAACTGTTGGCTCTGGGCAGAGGGACCAGGTCCAGGGTGGAAGAAGGCTTACTTTTTTTTAACCATATGCCTTTGTGCTTCCTGAAAAAGGCTCAGTACCTAAAAATTGATGCNTGAAACAAAAACACAAAAACTCAACAATGCATAGACTGTCTCTGAAGGACATGAAGCAACTGTTGGCTCTGGGCAGAGGGACCAGGTCCAGGGTGGAAGAAGGCTTACTTTTTTTTAACCATATGCCTTTGTGCTTCCTGAAAAAGGCTCAGTACCTAAAAATTGATGCTTCGAACTGTGGTGCTGGAGAAGACTCTTGAGAGTCCCTTGGACAGCAAGGAGATCAAACCAGTCAATCCTGAAGGAAATCAACCCTGAATATTCATTAGAAGAATTGATGCTGAAGCTCCAGTACTTTGGCTACCTGATGCAAGGAGCCGACTCATTGGAAAAGGCCCTGATGCTGGGAAAGATTGAAGGCAGGAGGACAAGGGGGCAGCAGAGGATGAGATGGTTGGACGGCATCACCGACTCAGTGGACATGAGTTTGAGCAAACTTCGGGAGATAGTGGAGCACAGAGGAGTTTGGCGTACTTCAGTCCAGAGGGTCACAAAGAGCCAGACATGACAGCGATTGAACAACAACAAAACTTGCACATGTATTAACTGTTCAGTCGCACACGTATTAAACAAAACAATATGATTCTAGAGACTGAAACTATTCTGGGGACTCCGGCATATGCAGTTGCTTGGTATTTGTGCAAATAATCTGAGCTCCAGGTGCCTCATTTGTAAACCAGGTGCACTCATCTTGCACCTACTAGAAAGTCGGAGGCTGGGATGAAGGCCTTTTAGATTCCTTCTGCTCTGAGATCTATTAACATACCCACAATGCAGGAGATCCAGGTTCGATCCCTGGGTCGGGAAGATCCCCTGGAGTAGGAAATGGCAACCCACTCCAGTATTCTTGCTTGGGAAATCCCATGGACAGAGGAGCCTGGAGGGCTACAGTCCATGGGGTTGTAGAGTCAGATACGACTGAACGATTAAGACTTTTATTTTCCTATGGGCACAGCACAAAGGCTGTGCATCTTGGCCAAGGGCCCTGAGACTGTCCTTGGCACGAGTCCTCTCTGGGCAAAGCTAAACACTGCTTTGCTGTGGCTGGTGGGGGCCTAAAGACCTGTGCTTGGTGGGGCTGTCAAGGTGGTAGGACTGCTTGAAAACTGTTTCTTCTCCTGCCTACACAGACCCATCTCTTCCTCCCCCAAACACCAGGGTCCTTTTCCTGCCCTGGGCATCACACCTGCCTGGGATGGGCATCTATTGTCAGTCACTTGCAGGCTCTCCCTCCCAGCGGCCCCTCTTGGGGACTCATAAACAAATGACAGATAGGAAGTGGGGGGAGGGTGAAGGCATTCCATTCGTCCTCTTGAAACCAGCAAGGCTCTGGTGGGGACAGACAGATGCTCTCGGGGTTCTATGCCAGCGAGGGTCGGGGACGGAGAGCGGGCACCTCGGGCCCCCCGTCAGCCTGCAGCTCAACACCAGGATTGCCCCTGGGCTGGCCTGTCACGGGCACGTTCTTATTCTGGATGTGCTGCTAACACGCACCCACGCTGATTAGATAGACACGGGCCGCTGGTTCTGATTACGGAACATTCCTCACTTCCCCAAATACCTCTGAACCTTCCAGCAGCTCCTGCTTCTGAGCTTCCAGCAGCCCCAGCCCCACAGCCTCCCTTCCCGCCTCTCCCAGGTCTCCGCCTCCAGGAACGGGGAAACTGAGGCCTGCCAAGGGGAAAGGCTTTCACCCTCCACGAAGGAGCGGCAGAAATTCTCTGCTGGAGTCACCAGGCCCTCCTCCTCCCCTAAGCTCCTGCTGGGGCCAGGTGGGACACAGCAGCACTCTGGGTCTCCTGGGGTTCGCGTCAGCTCAGAGTCAATGTCCACTCACCTCTGAAGAGTCTAATTCTCACCTTTCTGCCAACGCGCTCGCCCTGGTAAGAAGCCACAGGCGGCTTCGGGGAAGGCCGGGGAAAGGATAGCAGGCTACCTTTTTGGCTCTGGGTCTGCTAGAACTGGCAGATTAACCAGATTAGCCTCGAGATTAACTGAGGAGGCCATGATGCTCTGTCTCTTATGATTCCAATTAGACTGTTGTTCACTGGACCTGGAGCTCAATGGTCACTTATTTTCAAGTAAGAACTGAGCCCCACGGGGGCCATCAGTCTCACCTCCAGGACCGCCAAGATCAACCAGCCATGGGTCTGCCAGAGTCGGACTGTTTTCACTGCACTTGACCCCATTGTCTCTTCAGTCACCACGCCTGCCTTGTCTTTGGGGCTTTAGTGTTGCCACGCAGCCCTGCTGCCCCGGGTCCCGTGATCGGCACTGAATTTAGCATTCCCAGAGCACTGGCTGCGGTTCCCCCTGTAAACTCCGATCTCCCGGAGAGCGGCCGCAGAGCATGTCAAAGCGGTGGGCCTTCCCTTGCAAACCGTGTGTCATGGTCCTGCTGAAAGGTGTGTCCTCTGGACCCTCCCCTGTGTGTGTGTATGTGTGTGTGTCTGTGTGTGTGTGTGTGTGTAAGCGAGAGAGAGAGAGCAGGTCTTCCATGAGAATCTAGGCAAACTTTCCAATCTCCCCGAGCCTTGGGAGACCTTCCTCTATAATGACCACGCTTCAGCCAATCCAGCCAAATAAACGGTTGGCCTTTCTGCCCTCGGAGGTCTTCCCACTCCTCCTCTTAAGCCTGGGACTGAAGATTTCCACGGTGCGTCAGCTCTGTCTTGCCCCTGAGAACATCACACCTGGGGAAGAGGTGACTCCAAGCCCCTCCCTGGACCAGGCAAACCCTCTAGACCCTTCAGAAGGCTGAGATGGTTCCTACTCTCCTGTGACAACACCAGGCAGGTCTCCAAGGCCCATTGCCTCCTCCTGGAAGTCCTCCCAGCTTCTTGGGCCCTCTCTGCCATCTTTTCCAAGAGCCCTGTGCCCTCAAACCAGCTCCCTGGCCCAGCATTCCCAACCACTGCACAGCTCCTCACCCAAATAACCAGTCCTCACCCATCACCATCGCTCGCTGTAGTAAGCCAACTCCTGCATGGATACTGGAGCCAAACTGCCCAGGCTGACAAGGCAGAGCCTCTGGGAGGGTCCGTGGGACAGAGGGCGATGCTAGGGCCAAAGTGAAAAGTGCCATTTAGTCACTCAGTCGTGTCCCACTCTTTGCGACCTCATGGACTGTAGCCCGTCAGGCTCCTCCGTTTATGGGATTCACCAGCAAGAATACTGGAGTGGGTTGCCATTTCCTTCTCCAGGGGATCTTCCCGACCCAGGCATCGAACCTGGGTTGGACTCAATGTCTCCTGCACTGCAGGCAGATTCTTTACCATTTGAGCCCTAAGGGACCAAATCTGGTACCTTGAGAAAGTCAGATGAGGGGTCTTGGGGATGCTCACTGTCCCTGGACCACATGGCACAGGGCTGCCCCTAAAGTCCCCTGGGGGCTGACCCCCAGCAGTACCTGCTCATCGCCCACCAGGGGAGGCCCGGGGCCCTCTCGACGTGGGCCCGTGTGCAGCCCCAGGAGGGCCCACCAGCACGTGAAGTGAGCTCATCCAGGGGGAGAGCAACATCCCATCAGTGTCTCGGGGGGCTAGCCATCAAGGTGGGGAGAGACCACGTCCATAGCAGATGAATGGGTCAGTGAACGCAGCAGTTACACACAATGGAATACTACTCAGTCGTAAAAAATGAAGGACGTTCTGATACGTGCTATTCCACCAGTCACAAAAGTACAAACACTGTATGAGGATACTGAGCTCATGCTCGATCAGCCGTGTCTGACTCTGTGACCCCAGGGACTACAGCCTGCCAGGCTCCTCTGTCCACGGGATTCTCCAGGCGAGAATACCAGAGTGCGCTGCCATGCCCTCCTCCAGGGGATCTTCCCCACTCAGGGCCTGACCCCGCGTCCTGAGTCTCCTGCTTCTCAAGCCGATTCTTTACCATTAGCGCCACTGGGGAAGCCCACACGAGGTTCCGAGAACAGTCAAATTCATGAAGACAGAAAACAGAATGGTGGTGGGGCAGGAGACGGAGACTGTTGTTTAACTGGGGACAAAGTTTCCGTTTTGCAAGGTGACAAGGTTCTGGATGGATGGTGGTGATGGTCGCGGGTCAGTGTCAAAGTGCTAAATTCCACTGAACCAGACGCTTAAAGATGGTTACGATGGTGCATTTTATGTTATCTTGACTACAATCAAAGACTGAGGAGAAAGGAGTGGCTGTACCACCGCCTGCCACCGTCTGTGGCTCCCAGGCAGTCAGGGCTCCACTGGAGCAGAGTTGGGGGGGTTCTCCCCAGCAGTGGCCCAAGCCCAGGCTCCCGAGTGCCTCTTCCTGGCCTCAGCCCATGCACTAGGGGCTACCATTTGCACCGCCACTCCACGTTTCCAACTGATCTCTCATTCTCACCCACATCTGTGCTCCACTCCCACCAGAATCGCGTAGCTAGGACCTAAGCATCTCCATAAACCTCCCATCCTGCGTGAAATCTCACCCTTGGCTGGAACGCTTCTAGCGGAAACGACACACGTGGCTGAGTGCCAACGGTGTGCAGAGCAGGGAGCCCTGAACGACACCCTGAGTGTCCACGGCCCCCTTCAAGGACGGCCACCCGAGCAGGCTGATGGAGTGCAGCTGACTTGGGCCCTACCCTGTCCACAATGGGCACCTCCGCCCGGAGCAGCACCCCTCCACCCCTAGGGCCTTGTGGCCCTTCAGTTCAGTTCAGTCGCTCAGTCGTGTCCGACTCTTTGCAACCCCATGAATCGCAGCACGCCAGGCTTCCTTGTCCATCACCAACTCCCGGAGTTCACTCAAACTCATGTCCATCGAGTCAGTGATGCCATCCAGGCATCTCATCCTCTGTCGTCCCCTTCTCCTCCTGCCCCCAATCCCTCCCAGCATCAGAGTCTTTCCCAATGAGTCAGCTCTTCGCATGAGGTGGCCAAAGTACTGGAGTTTCAGCTTTAGCATCATTCCTTCCAAAGAAATCCCAGGGCCGATCTCCTTCAGAATGGACTGGTTGGATCTCTGTGCAGTCCAAGGGACTCTCAAGAGTCTTCTCCAACACCACAGTTCAAAAGCATCAATT
>SJYA01000582.1:1304699-1375722 GCA_006410615.1 Neotragus moschatus | reverse complement strand
GCCACCATCTGCAGTGATTTTGGAGCCCAGAAAAATAAAGTCTGACATTGTTTCCCCATCTATTTCCCATGAAGTGATGGGACCGGATGCCATGATCTTAGTTTTCTGAATGTTGAGCTTTAAGCCAACTTTTTCACCTTCCTCTCTCACTTTCATCAAGAGGCTTTTTAGTTCCTCTTCACTTTCTGCCATAAGGGTGCTGTTATCTGCATATCTGAGGTTATTGATATTTCTCCTGGCAATCTTGATTCTAGCTTGTGCTTCTTCCAGCCCAGCGTTTCTCATGATGTACTCTGCATAGAAGTTAAATAAGCAGGGTGACAATATATAGCCTCGACGTACTCCTTTTCCTCTTTGGAAGCAGTATTCAGCCTTAGAGACCCACAAAGCTACTTGCGTGCTGTGCAGGCTTGTCGTTATGGAAGCTTTCCCCAGGTCAGAAACGTTTGGAATGGTCCTTTCACTCTCATGATTTTAAAAAATGCAATAGAAAAAAAGATACGTCCTTTCATGGGGGGAAATATTTCTCCGTCCATGGAGCTGAGTTCTGCGTTTCTGGGGCATGAGAGGAACAAGGAAGTCCCTCGACACCAGGACAAACATCTGAAGATTTTTCCCACCCAGTCCTCCCAAGGTCCCTCTACCCGTGCCAACATGTCCAGTTCTTTCAACAGTTTCTCATAGGACAGGATTTCGAGTTCTCATACCACCCTACTAATTAAGTCCTTGACCCTGAAAAATATTTACAGTCCCAGAAGAATTGAGATTAAAGATTAAGATACCGAATAAAGCCCAAGATAAATGATTTTATAATTATGGATTAACTTCTGTGGTTCAGCCTATAAAGGATAAGACAGACAAGGTCAGGCAGGGGCAACGCCAGTGTCCCCACCAGCTGGAGAAGCCCAGCAGGGTGGACCTGCCACCCCCCCAACCCCCAGCCCTTTCTGCTCCTAGGTGGGCAGTTAAGGAGACCCCAAGAGCTACATTGCTGCACCTCAAAATCCATCTGGGGGCCCGCAGCTGAGCACACAGGCCCTCCCCTACTTCGATTTTCCTTGATTTTTTTTTCTATCCCAGGGATGAAGAGGATCTATTTTTAGTGGTGTAAGTGAAGAGTTGCCATAGCGACAGCTGGTGGTTACAAGGCAGGTCCTGCTATAGTTCCCAGTCATAAATAAACCCGGAACGCTGAGCCCCAGGTAGAAAGGGGCCTCAGAGACCACAGCTCCTCCCGATCCACCGGGTCCCGGCCTGCCCTGCAGTCAACAAGCTGGACCTGAGTCCCTGCTGGTGCGGGAGCAGATCAGGGTGTGGAAACTAGCCTTCAGGGGGCCCCGGGGATGCTACAGCTCAGTTACCAGCTGAGGAGAACACCTGCCTTGGTGTGGAGCTGGGCGATGGGCAGAGGAGGCTGGGTGCGCCAGGCGGCACGTGCGCAAGCGCTCTCCTACTGCAGACCTGCTGCGTGTCCACCGGAAAGGCGGGAGGACGAACAAGAAGGGGCACAGCAGCAGCGGGAACTATCAGAGCCCCAGACTGGAGACCAGGGTCCCCTGCCCTCCCGCAGGTCAGGTCGGGGTGCAGGGGGCGTGGTCTACGCAGAGGATGGAGGCCAGCGTCTGCAGCCCGCAGGTGGGGGTGGCGGGGGCGTGGTCTACGCAGAGAACGAACTTCAGCCACACTGTGGGCGGGGCCGCACCGCTGGCGGTCAGGTGAGAGAAGCCAGACAGAGAAACCCTGTGCGGACCCATCACATGAAGGTCAAAGCCGGACAAGGCTCATCTTGCGGGGGGCGGCGTGCCCACGGGACCTGGGAGAAGCTTCTGGGGGGGCTGGTGATATTCTCTTAGTCCGAACGTCGGTTACACGAGTACGTGCAGACTATGCAAATTCACCACCTACGATGGACACGCTTCTGCAAGAGTCTGCGGTAGCTCGATGGACACGCTTCTGCAAGCGTCTGCGGTAGCTGGTAAAGGACCCGGCTGCCAGCGCAGTAGATGCATGAGACCAGGTTCGATCCTTGAGTGGGGAAGATCCCCTGGAGGAGCGCATGGCAACCCACTCCAGTATTCTTGCCTGGAGAATCCCATGGACAGAGGAGCCTGGCGGGCTGCAGTCCACGGGGTTGCAAAGAGTTGGACTGAGTAGGCATACAGGTAGCAAAATTTACATGAACAAGGTTTTACAAGTTTGCCGCACTGTTAGTCCAGAATCAACAAGATGGTGTGAAAGCCTCTTGGTGCTAGAGGGATTTGAGTGTATGTATCAGGACGGGTGGATTCCCAAGTGCTGCACGCCTACCCCTGGGGCCTCGCTGGGGGTGATCCTGCAGAAGGGAGACCTTGGAAGGACTGCGGAGGGGAGGGTAATCCCCCAGGCTCAGCACACCCCGGGGTGCTCGGTCCACTGGCACCAGACTGAAGGCACAGCGCTTCCCCCCATCTCCACAGCTGCTCAGAGGCCACCCCGAGGCTTGGCCACTTCTGTTGCCCTGGCTTCACTTCTGTTGATCGACTCTGACTGTTCCATGAGAGGCTGAGTCACTCAGGAATGAGACGCAGGGAGGACAGAGGGGACTCTGGACTCAGTCTCCCCTGGGAGTCACAGCTGGCTGCGGGGGACAGCCTTGGGGGGTGGAGGAGAAGGGGATGCTCTGCTGGCCCTGCAGGGGAGCAGGGAGGGTGTGGTCCCCCCACATAGTCAGCAGCGGGAGGCCCCATGAGGGGCGTGATGCCTAGAGGAGGCTGAGACACCAGGCGCCCATCTCTCCTTGGGCCCCACGTCCTGCCCTAACAGAGTGATTGAACATGAAATGTCAAGGTAGCCACGCAAGGGACATCAACACATATAGTTCACGACAGGGACGTCCTAGCCCCGCAGGCCAGGGCAGCCCCTTTCCACGTGGCCTTCTGCTCTCCCCTAGACACTGCTCAGGTCCAGTTCTCCAGGCCGGCGACCAGGGTCTGCACCTGGCCGGCACCAGGAGATACCCACCTGCAAGAGGCCAGGCTCAGAGCCACGGGGCTGCTCATGGGGGCATGGGAGGTGCTGCTTCAGGGCTCAACACCCCTGCAGCCCCTGGGGAGCTGCAGCCGAGGTCCCGGAGAGCTGTGTGCTCTAGGGACAAACTCTGCTCAGTGGAGTCTCAGCTCACCAGCCCCTTCCCCAAGCCCCCGACCCCATGCATGACATGATGCCCCTGCTCACACTTCCTCCCAGGGTTCCCTGTTCCTAGCTTGCCCTCCAGCCTGGCATTGTAGGTTTTTCTAACGTCTGGCCCTATCTTCTCTTTCTAGATGTTTCCTTGACTAGGCAAGACCCCCCCATCCCGGTCTCCACCAATCCAGTATCACCCCTGTGTCCAGAGCAGACACCGCCCTCCCTGGCTCACACCCAAGCCCCTGAGTGTTTAGCCCCAGTGCCCGTCCTGGGGGCCCCTCTCCAGGCAAGCGTCCCTCACCTCTGCCTACGTGCAAGCTGCCGAGCCTCCTCTCGCGTCTTCACATTGTTCTCAGAGCAGCCTGATACACGTGCAATAAACAGCACTTATCAGATGGGTTAACTTGTGGGTGTCTGGCTTATCCACTGATGGGCCCCAGAGACAGAGCAGTGCAAGGAAGGCCAAGGCCAGGTTGGCCTGAGGGGTTCACTTAAAAACGTACAGAAATGGTGAATCTCTACGTCGGGCTTAACACAGCACTGTAGGCCATTATGCTTCCAAACCAAAATCAAAAGACGCTTGCTCCTTGCAAGAAACGCGATGACAAACCTAGACAGTGTATTAAAAAGCAGAGACATTGCTTTGCCAACCAAGGTCCGTGGGGTCGCCAAGAGTCAGATGTGACTGACAACAACAAAACGAAAAAATCAAGGACTCCCCTGGTGATCCAGAGGCCAAGGCTCCACTCTCCCAATGCAGGGGGCCTGGGTTCAGTTCCTGGTCAGGGAACTAGATCCCACGCGCCTCAACTAAGACTCAAGATGTCAAATGAATAAATAATAAGCCAATACTTAAAAAAAAACAACAACCAAACCAACAAATAAGCTCATAGAAAAAGAGATCAGAGTGGTGCTCACCAGAGGTGAGTGGAAAATCAGAGAGGAGAGCTGGATGAAGATGGTCACAAAGGTATGAGAAAAATATACTTCATTTCAGGAAATTCAAACAGGGGCTCTGTATCAACCTAGAGGGGTGGGATATGGAGGGAGACGGGGGGGCGGAGTTCAAGAGGGAGGGGATGCATGTATACCTATGGCTGACTCATGTTGCGGCTTGACGGACGTTCATTAAACTTCCTATGGTAATTTCATGGTGTGTGCTGTCCACCCTGAACGTATACAGTGCTGGCTGCCAACTGCATTCTGATTTTAAAAAGTTCGTGGTTGGATTTCCCTAGTGGGTAAAAATCTGCTTGCGAATGCAAGGGACTTGGGCTCGACCCCTGGTGTGGGATGACTCCACAGGCCGCGGGGCAACTAAGCCCGTGCAGCGGCAACGAAGCCGTGTGCTGCACCTACCGAAGCCTGCGAGCCTGCGCTCTGCAACAGGAGAAGAAGCCCCTGCAGGGAGAAGCCCCACAACCGCAGCGAGAGGGAGCCTCCGCTCAGCACGACTAGAGAAAAGCCNGACTCCACAGGCCGCGGGGCAACTAAGCCCGTGCAGCGGCAACGAAGCCGTGTGCTGCACCTACCGAAGCCTGCGAGCCTGCGCTCTGCAACAGGAGAAGAAGCCCCTGCAGGGAGAAGCCCCACAACCGCAGCGAGAGGGAGCCTCCGCTCAGCACGACTAGAGAAAAGCCCACCAGCAGTGGAGATTCAGCACAGCCAAAAATAAATAAATGAATGAATATATATATATATATATATATATGTTTTTAAGTCTATAGTTAACTGTAAAATTTTCTTTTAATAAGCCATGTTAGTACAGAGTCCAGACTTCACGGCTACTCTCAAGCTCGCCACGGTGGCCCAAAAGCTGGGTGTGAATTTGCCTTTACACCTTCATAGATGTACTAGCTCATCTCTCTCTCTCTGCAGTGGGATCGTCTCAAACAAAGTCATATTTTAAAAGATGAAATATGCCCACAGAAAGGGATACAGCAATTTAAAGAAATGGCCCATTTGTATAAAGCACCCACAGGCCTAATTTTTTAGTCTAAATTTGGAATATCAGAGTTTCCTTACAGAGAGTGTTCTTGCAGCACAGTGAACACACAGCTCTGGGGAAAATGGAACTGGACAGAGGTCCACGGGATGACCTTAGAGACTCGTCCTCTTCCCAGTCTGGGCAGCCCTCACTCACCTGGGCCTCAGGATCTTGGGTCTGAAGGAGCCACACCCACACAGATCTCCTGCCTGGTCTTAGGTAGCTACCAAAGGCCTGGTGTGGATCAAGTTCCATCTTAGGCTGTGTCAGTTTCTGTTAAGTTTGTCCTTATTTAACAGCAAGATCCAAAATAACAGCGGCTTCAGCCAGAAAGAGGTTTATTCTTCTTTCACATAAAAAAGCTGTGTGAGAGACAGGTGGTCCGTGGCTAGTAAGGCGGCTTCACAGTGTTAACCCAGGCTTCTGTCTTTATTTTCCACTAACCTCATTCCTTGCATCTTCCGGCAGTCACCTTATGATCCACAATGGCTGCGGAGCTCCAACCCTCACATCTACATTCATGGCAGGGGGCAGGTAAAAGGAACCTAAGGGGATTTACTTCTTCTCCCTCTTTTTTTTTTTTTTTTGCCCTACGTTGCAGCACGTGAAATCTTAGCTCTCTGACAAGGGAATAAACCTTTGCCCCCTTCAGTGGAACCTAGGAATCTTAACCATTGGACAGCCAGGGAAGTCCCCAGTTCTCCCCCTTTTAAAGAGTCTTTCTAAATGAAAACAACACTTGCCCATAAAGCTTACTGAATAACTGTCACCTGCCCTACTTAGCCACACACATGGGCATGAAATGAGACCAACGTCCTGTGACTGAGGAAGACGGGGAGCAGGAATCAGAGTGACGATCAGAGAGATTCTGTCACAAGCAGAGAGAATGAACGAGACAGTCTCTGCGGCCCAGGAGTTTAATGAGAACAGCCCAGCCAGGTTCATCAGGCTCTGGGCTGAGTTTTCTCAAGGCAGGTCTTAGGATACAATTGTAGGAGGACGTCTCCAGGGCTGTGGACCTAGAGGAGAAGCTGCAGGAAAAGTACAATCGGTGGGGTTCTCTTTCCTTTATCTTCTGAAGATAATCGTGGATCCAGAAGGCCCCTCTCAGCCACATGACCCAGAGAGGCCTGCCACGAGGGCAGACTCGAGAAGCAGAGGTGTGTTAGGCGTTGCCAGGGCTGCGCGGGGACCCTGCAGCAGAGGTCCACTGCACCTTGTTTGAGAGAAAACCTGCTTTTCTGAGAGTGGATCTGCTCCCTTCCCTGTCCTGCCGACAAACCAGTCACCACCAGTCAGGTAGATTCAGCAACGGCCACACTGAGCTCGGCAGGGACATCAGAAGCAGGGCGGTCAGCCGGCAGTGACGGCTACCACTTTTCCCGAATGTCTGAGAGCGATGCTGGGCTGAGTGGTACCTGCTGAAGATGGCCTTCTAGGTGTCGGAGACCCCCCAAGTCCCCTTGGGCACTGGGACCCCCTTTGGGGTGCTCCACATGCCAGACCAGACCTGCCCTGGACCTTTGCACATGGCTTCTCCCACCTGGATCCCTTCTGCCCCCCACTTCCCTCCCCTCCCCTCCCTTCTGGCTGCGATCTAACGCTTTAGAGCCTATTGTCCACAGCAGCCTTCCTGAACACGGAAACCCATCCTCCTGACAGCTCAGCTTACTCTTTAATATTTCACTGTGCACTTTAATTACTACGGACGCATGTTTGCTCAGCACCTGTCCTGTTCCCCACGGTCCCCAGCAGCTACACCCACACCCCAAGGTAGGAGCTTAATAGACGTGTTCGGTGGATTCAACCTTAACGTGAGAGACAGCCACTGACACAGAGCGGGAGGTGGGAGCTCCAAGAGTCTGATCCTCGTGTCTGAGGCCCAGGTGGGTGCAGAACCAGGCAGAGAGGACACACAGGGCAGGGCTGGGAGGGGGTAGACCCTGGGCGGGGCGTCAGATTGTGAGTGGAGCTCTGGTCCAGGGCAACCCCCACGTGGGGCGACTTGCGGGCCTCCCAGAGCTCACAGGTGATGCTGAGTCCCCAGCGCACCCTTGTGCCAGCCGGGCCACACCTCCCTGTCACTTTCATCCAGAAACACGGCCACGATTAGGGACTCCCAGACTCTACGTGGAAGTGACCACAGAGCATCCCTGGTAGTGTGTGTGTTCAGAACCCACTTGCTGTGCGTCCACCGGCCACACTAAGGGTGGGCACGTGGTCGTTTGATGGGCCAGCCCTGATGACCAGTGTGGTGGGGGGGGGGACGGGTAGGGAGGAAGAGGCGACACCCATAAGCTGGTGTGCAGTCACTCAGGGGCATTTTCTGAGGCCTGAAGATGGGATGCAAGATCCGAAGGAGACCTGCCAGGCACAGACAGCCCTTCACCCTATTCCTCGGAGGCCTGAACTGCTGGGTGTGTCAGACTAGGAGTCCAGGGCATTTGGACCTGGGGACACCAGCCCCTCCTCCCCTCTGAGCTGGAGGCTGGAGTCTCACGGCAGGCAAGTCTCCCCCCAGTGAAGTCGGAAACACTTCGAAGCTATGGGCAGAGAGCACAAGTGAGAACTATGGGGTAGTAGCATACTGCACTGACTGGATTTTCTTATTTTCTGTGTTCTCTATGGTCTGGCTCTGGCATCTGGCTGGCTGGGGAGGCCTGCCCCTGCCGGGGTTAGCCTGCCCCTCCCTTGCAGGGAGCCTGCCTTTCATATGCAAACAAGCCAATCCACAGTCCTACTGGGAGGCACCCTTCTGTAGCTGGTCCTTACGCTCTAGAAGGCACTACCCCTTGCCTGATCATCCCAGGGGCAAGTCCCAGACTACAGACAGCCCCCAGACCCCAGCACCTGCTGAAATGATTCAGCTAGGCCACTCCAACCCTGCTTGTTCTGCCTGGCCTTGTCTCTCCCGTGGAAACCACAATGAAGGCTCTCGCCCACCCTTTCCCCTGGCTTCTTCCACCCCCTCCACTGACCCTGGAGCTTCCCTACGTGGTCCTGCAGGTCATGGGTAAGGGGGAGGCTATGCACCCTCCTCTGGGAACTGGGAGTGACCAACGGCCTTTCTGTGGCGTCCACTCCTGACCTGTCAGCGTCACGGCACCAGAATAACAATGAAACTGACATTTAAATATATACCTCCCCATCATCTTCGGAGTTCCCTGGTGGTCCAGTGGTTAAGAATCTGCCTGCTGATGCAGGGGATATGGGTTCAATCCCTGATCCGGGAAGATTCCACATGCCAAGGGGCAACTAAGCCCACTTGCCACTACTGAGCCCAGCGCCCTGGAGCCTGTGCTCGGCAGCAAGAGAAGACACCACAGTGAGGAGCCCGGCACCACGACTAGAGCGTGGCCCCTGCTCATCACAGCTAGAGAAAGCCCGTGGGCAGCAACCAAGACCCAGAGCAGCCAAAAATAACTAGTTACTTAACCAAAAATAGAAATACAGCTCCCCACTGTCTATGCTAGGTGGGTTTCCCAGACATAAGGACTCCCCATATCCACACAGACGAAATCTGTCAACAGAAAAGCTGCAAGGAAAAGCATGCCCTTGGTTCTGACTGGCAGGGCATTTCTCAGGAGCCCTTGCAGAAGCACCTGTGCACCTGCCTGATTTCCCAGGTGCGAGCGCAGAGGAAGGAAGACAACCGACCCAAGGCCTGAGCCTGCGGCTCGGAACCCAGCGGGCAGGGCTTGTCCTCCTCCTCTCAGCCTGTCTCCCCGCAGAGCCGAGCACCTCTAGGAGGCAGGGGCTTGGGCTGGGGGCGTTTGGAATCGTAAACAAGTCCTTTCTTTCTCTCTCTTTCTGGCTGTGCTGTGTCTTTCTGCTGTTTGGCCTTTTCTCTAGTGGCAGCGAGCGGGCCTATTCTTTGAAGCTTGGGCTTCTCACTGTGGTGGCTTCTCTTGTTTTGGAGCAGAGGCTCCAGGGCGCTCAGAACACAGGCTCCAGAACACAGGCTCAGCAGCTGTGGCCCACGGGCTTAGCTGCTCCGCCGCACGTGGGATCTTTCCGGATCAGGAATCGAAGCCGTATCTCCTGCAGTGGCAGGTGGATTCTTCACCACTGAGCCAAGCAGTGAAGCCCAGGGATTTGGATCATGGACACGAAAGCGGCAGGACAGCCGAACGCAGGCGAGGCTGAGCCCTGGCAGATTCATCACTCATCTGCCGTGCATCTGTGAAGTCACTAGTGTTAGCTGGTTTGTGCTACCTCTTTCGGCAAAGCCTTGTAGTCATCTGAGTCCCCGGAACGCCCTCTGAGCCCTCCACATGTCTGTCTCAGCAGTGCCCTTGGCTCTGGAGCCCCAGGAGGGTGCCACGTCCCTGCTTCTAGCCTGGGTTTGCTAGAGGACCACACCACACCTCCCTGCACAGCTCAGGGGACACCAATCACCCCAGACTCCACGGGCCACACACAGGTCTGAGCTGGGGCCTCCCTGGGAGGGGACACACTCCCTCCTGGGGATTATGCCCTGACCACTGCCACGGTCAGGAGACACCTGTGGAGGCCAGCAGCCCAGGGCCCAGGGCAGCAACGGCCCCAGAGGCATCCCGGTGCTTGGATTCTTGACAGGGTCTGGACCACATGTGTTTTCCTTCTCGATCATTGAAGACAAACTAAGAGTTGAGACCAGTGGAAGCAGTGGCAGGTTTTATTTTCTGGGGCTCCAAAATCACTATAGACAGTGACTGCAGCCTTGAAATTAAAAGATGCTTGCTCCATGAAAGGAAAGCTATCACAAACCTAGACAACATATTAAAAAGCAAAGATATCACTTTGCCAACAAAGGTCCATATAGTCAAAGCTATGGTTTTTCCAGTAGTCATGTATGGATGTGAAAGCTGAACCATAAAGAAAGCTGAGTAGTGAAGAATTGATGCTTTTGAACTGTGGTGCTGGAGAAGACTCTTGAGACTTGGACTCAAGAGTCCAAGTCTTGGACTCAAGACTCCTTGGACTGAAAGGAGACCCAACCAGTCCATCCTAAAGGAAATCAGTCCTGAATATTCATTGGAAGGGCCGATGCTGGAACTGAAACTCCAATACTCTGGCCACCTGATGTGAAGAGCTGACTCATTGGAAAAGACCTTGATGCTGAGAAAGATTGAAGGCAGGAGGAGAAGGAGATGACAGAGGATGAGACTGTTGGACAGCATCACTGATTCAATAGGGATGAGTTTGAGCAAACTCCAGGAGATACTGAAGGACAGGGAAGCCTGGTGTGCTGCAGTCCTTGGGGCTGCAAAGAATCAGGCATGATCAGCGCCTGAAGAGCCACAGCAAGTGAGCTGAGGACAGAAATCACCGTCTCTTTAAGTGTCCCAGGTTCTCAATCTGCTCTGCATGCTGGAAGCCCCAGATGCTGCTCTCTTGGGTGCCGAGCCCCCTGGGCCCTTAGGCTTACCCTGGACCAGGTCCCAGCGGGAGGGTCTGGGGGACAGAGCAGCAGGTGTCGTCTGACCCCGGCCAGGCTTTCCAGCCCCGAGGCGTCTCCATCACCGAGCGGGGTCATTTTGTGAGGTCCACCCCCTCCCACCTTACTTCTTTCTTCCTTATTCCTCTATTCACTCCACCAGGCTCTGCGATCGGGTCCCACTGTCTTCACACACACCCTCAGTCCTGGAGTCACAGACTCGCCATGTCCAGTGTCAAAGCTCTCTGCCCAGAAGCAAGAATCCCTGGAGCCACACCTCCTCCAGGCAGCCCGCGAGCCCTCACTTCACTATCTCCATCATCACTCGGGCCTTGATTCTAGAATGTTCCTAGTCTGCCCCGTTGGGGGCTGGGAAAGGAAGGGGCACTGAGAGTGAAGGCCGGTTGCCGCTGTCTCCTGCATCCTCACCTCCACCCCTGGGTGAGGGCACAGCTGGGAAGCAGGCGTGCAGTGAGAACACTCACAGCCCTGCCGCTCTGTGCCCGCCTGTCAGCTGGTGACTGGCCCCCTGGCCGGTGATCCAGGGCGGCCGCTGCTGGCAGATGAAGGTGGAAGTGCTTAACCAGGATTTCCCCGGGAAGCCCCTTGCCTGGGCCCCTCCTTCCACCTGTCATCCTTGGATGCTAGGCCAGGGCTGCCATGCAGCGTGGTGACGGCCACACAGAGGAAAACTGGGCAAAGGAAGATGAGCCCTCCCAGCTGGGTTTGAGGTGCGGAGGATGGGCGGGAGGTGGTGAGCCAGCCTCCTCTGACCAATCCCAAATCCCAAATGCCTCCCCCAGACACTATAGAGTCCGAATCCCCGACCCCTTCCCCTTGCAGACGAGCTGCAGGCTCTCTGGGGTCTCCTGTGTGGGCACAGATTTGGCAGAGAGGCTGGGAGCCAGGGCCAGCCGCTCGGGGTGGGCACCAGGCCTGCAGAGGGCTGGGGACATAGGCTTATAACCCCAGCTCTACCCTTACTGTTCCATGGCCTTGGGCAAGGCCCCAGCCCCCAGAGCCCAGCAGTGCTGGCTCAAGACCCCCAGGGACTGCATCTCACGCCCCCTTGCCCCTCACCTGCCTCTGTCCCCACTCCTGCTGGGCCCTCTGCCTAAGGGCTTTGCCCTGCTTCCTGCCGTCCAGTCACACTGGCCCCTCTGTGCCCCTGGACCCAAGGCTCACCCTCCCCAGGGCCTGGGCCTTCCATCTGTCTGGAAGGACCTGCCTCAGGGTCCACACGGCGCCTCCTCCTGTCCCCTCCGACCCCCCGTCCTGCCCTTTCCCCCACAGCGCTCCCCACGGCCCGGTATCTCAAAGGAAAACTTGCTCGGCTGTCGAACAGGCCAGACACGAAGGAGGAGCACCGTGTGATTCCGGTCGTGAGGCACCCGGAGCAGCCACTGGAGAGAGGCAGGGAGGAGAAACTGGGGGGAGCGCCAGTACTAGGGGCACCCAGAGTGGCCGGCTGTTGAAAGGGACAGAGGTCTGGCTGGACATGCTGGGAAGTTCTGGAGATGCCGGTGGCGATGGTGTGCTTGACAGTGTGAATGAGCTTAAGTCCAGTGAAGAGCGCGGGTAAAAGTGTGTAAGGTGGTACGTCTCACGTTCCATCTATTTTTCTATACTGGTTGGGTCGCTAAGCTGTGTCCAACCCTTTGTGACCCTGGGGACTGTAGCCCGCCAGGTTCCTCTGTCCTCCACTATCTCCCAGAGTTAGGCTCAAACTCACGTCCGTTGAGTCGGTGATGCTACCTAACTATCTCATCCCCCATCTATTTCACCACAGTTTAAAGAACCATCTCAATGGCTTGCTCCGGGGAGGGCGCACTGGTGTCTGTACCCCCAGTGTTGGCACTGAGCAGCTCAGACACTGGTGGGACTGGCAGAAAGTGAAGCAAAAGTGGAAGTGTTCATCGCTAGTCGTGCCCGACTCTGCAACCCCGTGGACTGTAGCCCCCCAGGCTCCGCTGTCCACGGGACTGGCAGAGCACTTCTCACCACTGAGCCTGAAAATGGACACCATTCTTCCATTCTCCCCCCTTGTCTGGATGCTTGAAATGGTCCATCATAAATAACTAAATATATATATTTGAATGGGTGACTGAATGAATACTGGGCTCTCTCAAGGCCACCCTAGTCTGGACATCGGAAGCTGGGTGGGCAGGCAGGCACCCAGAAGCAGCACAGAGATGACAAGGGGCCGGGCAGGGAGCAGAGGGTCCCGGGGTTGGGGGCAGGGGATACCGGGAGGAGTCAGGACTACAGCTGTGCCCGCTGCTGGGGCAAAGACGACCCACGGGCCCCACAGCGGCACAGCCTGCTGCAGGCTCCGCAGGCATTAACAGGGGATGAGAGACGGACAAGCAGCGTTGGGGTGAACTTTGGACTTTCGTTCTAGAAGTGGGTGCACGTTCATCACAAGGAGGGCTGACAGGAGAAGGAGGCTCAGTGCAAAATAAGACTTGTTGGGGGCTCTGGTCTCCAGGGTCCCCTGGACCTTAGCAGCAGGGGGACACAGCCTCCTGACGCACCCAGGGGCTTCCTGGCTCTAGTGCTGGCCCTCAGAAGGGGCCTCTTAAGGCTCCAGGTAGCTTCTGTTGAATCACTCACCTCTCTCTACAGAGGGCAGAAAAGTTGCTACAGTCAGTTTTCTGAACTGATGAGCAAAATCCTTTCCTAGTCTGCCTTCTACATTTTTATTACTTATTGCTGCATGCTCTTTGTCCACATCATCTGGATCTCTGTTGACCAAAGAGGCCGAAACTGAAGGCTTAAGTCCAAACCATCGCTGTGTTTGCCTGCAGAGTGTGGCACCTGCGGCGGGAGGAGCCTGCTGAGCTCTGTGGGGGGTGGGAGGCTGGGCAGGCCCTAAGCTCTGGGCTAGAAGGGGCAAGCTTCTTGTGAGTCAGAACTTTCCGGGGCATTTTGTTACCAGGCTTGAAGTGTTTAAAACTCCAGCCAGAGCCACAGGCTTCCAAACAAACATGCCAGCCAGGGGCAAACATACATGGATTAAGTAACTGCCGATCTGCCAGGCCTTCATTTCCCTCTGGTGGCTGTTCTGGCTGCTCAAAACCTAGGAGGGGACTTCCCTGGTGGTCCAGTGGTTAAGAAACCTGCCTTCGGATGCAGGGGACGTGGGTTCGATCCCCTGGTCAGGAAACTGAGATCCCCTATGTTGCGGGACAACTAAACCCACGCACGCACAACAATCCACGTGCCTCAACAAAGACCCAGCACAGCTGAAATTAGAAGGGAAAAAGAGGCTACGGGGCAGCTGTGTGTGTGTGTGCAACTGTGTGTAACAAAGAAGACGCATGTGTGTGAGAAACGACCCCACCTTGAAACAGAACAGAGGATACCATGAGTGGTTCCCGGAAAAGACTGGCGGGGCCACAGAAGCAGCCAAAGAACACACAGAGTCGTGCTGACCACCTGTGTTCACTTGATCTGGGGAAGACGGAGGGTGAGTGAAAGGCAGAGATCCTCCCAGCCCTCGTGGAAGCTTTCTTAAAAGGAGAGAGAAGCCTTCTCTGAAATTCCTAAGCTCCAGGATTTCGCCAGTGGCTCAGCAGGTAAAGAATCCGAGACACAGGAGATGCGGGTTGGAGATATGGGTTCAACCCCTGGGTCCGGAAAATCCCCTGGGGGAGGAAATGACAACCCAGTGCAGGCTTCTTGCCTGGAGAATTCCATGGACAGACACGGTCCATGGGTCGGCTGCAGTCGGACACCGCTGAGCACCCACATAAGGATAACCATAGGGAGGAAAGGGATCCGCTGGAGGGGAATTAAAAGAAAGCAAAGTCTGGAAACAGTGCTGCTGGAGAACCAGGAGTACTGTGGAGGGATCCCATTTCAATCCACCCTGTAACCAGCAATTCTCTAGTGTGAACCTGGGATGCTTCAAGGCGTCAGGGTTGGAAGATGGATGGAAAGCTTCCTTGGGGACGTGGTCCTTGTCCCTAAGAAGCCTGGAGGTCACTGAATAGGCAGTTGGGATGGTTTCGAATAGGAGTGGTTCAGTCTGGTCTTGGGGAATGGGTAGGTGGCAGGCAGGGAGCTGGGAGGATGCTCAGTCCACACTCTTCTTTTCTTTTTTTCATCTGATGTATCCACACCACACATGACTGAGGGGCCAGCACCTGCTGCCTACCCTTGCTCGACGGCTCTCACACTGGGACTCTGACAAAAGGAAAACTGGATACGTGGGCTGTATCCCAAATCCCAGAGGAAGGTTCTAGAAGATACTCTGATTTTCCTGACCCTGCGATCAGAGCCAGCATTTGCATGTGAGCACTTGAAAGCCTGGTCAACATGCAAATATTATTTTTGATTTCGGAAGCAGACAGACAGGATGACAGATTTAAAACACAAGGGAGAAACCACTGTCTGGCAAGTAACAGGCTTTCTTTTTTTTTTTTCCCCTAATGGGCCCACCCCTGCTCACTAGCAAAACCAGACTTTTAGTTAAATAACAAGTTTAGACTTAGCTCTATAGTAAATGAACGTTTATTACTTTATTATTTAAAAGAAGACTCTTCTTTTAAAACCGCGTCTAATTAAGCCTGAAGCTGAAGCTCCAGTACTTTGGCCACCTAATTTGAAGAGCCGACTCATTGGAAAGACCCTGATGCTGGGAAAGATTGAAGGCAGGAGGAGAAAGGGGTGACAGAGGATGAGATGGTTGGATGGCATCATCAACTAGATGGACATGAGTTTGAGTGAGCTCCGGGAGTTGGTGATGGACAGGGAGGCCTGGCGTGCTGCATGGGGTCGTAGAGTTGGACACGACTGAGCAACTGAACAACAACAATTAAGTCCAGGGTGTCTGTCATCCCCCACCTCCTCCGCTGCCGTGCCCGGCTAGGCACTGTTCTCCTCCGGCAATTCACCTTTGCCCACGGTGCAATCAGACACTGCTCTCTAATTCCTTCACAAGACTGAAAACTCCCTGAATTTCAGAGCCGCTGTCTCCTTTGCTTATCCTCCCCAGGGCTGTCAGTGGCACACTGGGTCCATTAGAAGCTTCCGGAAGTAACTGGCTAAACTGGGTGTAGCGAGCGATGTCGGCAGGTTTTCTGTTTACCTTTTTCTTTTCTTACTACTGGCACTGCCTTGGAGATACTGCAGGTTCAGTTTCCAACTCATTGCAATAAAGTGAATATCGGAATGGGGAAGGGAGCCACACGGATTTCTCCGTTTCCAAGTGCGTATGAGTAATGATCATTCAATAATGTAGTCTACTAAGTGTGCAACAGCATTTTGTCTAGAAAACAATGTGCATCCCTTAATTAAAATATTTCACTGCTAAAATATAANCATCATGACATGACATCACACAACTATTTTGATTCATGTGTTCCAGGGCTCCTCAGGGTCAGCAGGCTCCAGCCGCTTCTCCCTGAAGAAGCTGCAGGTTCCCGGGGCTGGAAGTCGTTGAGCTCGCGGCTCCCTGAGATGAGAAGCAGCGACTGCCTTTGAGGAGGGGACACGGGGTCCCCAGGGACTCACCAGGAGGGTCTTGACTCATGTCAGTTTGAACCAGGGACTGGCTAAGAACTGCAGAATGATAGAACCCAAGGGGCTTCAGAGATGTGATCCAACCCCGTCTCATGACCGATGGGGAAACCGAGGCTCCAAAAGGGGGTAAGATTTGCTCCAAGTCCTGCAACCACTGGTTAGAATTCCAACTTCTTTGACCCCTAATCCAAACCCCTGACCTAATAAAAACAAAAAACTTCTAGTGTGCCTATGTTTTGCAACTAAAAATAAAACTTTTAAAAAGACAGGGGAAAATGTTCAATTCCTTTTGCTGATAGCTTCACTAGACTGAAGGGACCTGCCACTAATTAGCTTTGTGACCTTGACAAAGTCACTCCTCATCTCTGGTCCCAGTTTCCTCCTCAAACCAAGGTGAGATCTGCTCATGTTAGGAATTCATCTCCTTCCAGAAGTCTGAACATCTAATGGCTCTTTGCCCTGCCTTTTCTTTCTGCTGAGAGGGACAGAGATCCAGTGATCAAATCTTTGTAGCAGGATGCATTGAAGGGACAGAGGAAATAGGTCTTGCCCTCAAGCTATGTGAAAACGACTCAGAGAGACAAAGAAAAATTATAATACTAACTGCATAAAACAGCGAAATGTGCTCAATGGCCAGTGGCCAGAATGGACCGTGTCATCAGCACAAAAGGATAGACAGAGAGGGGCAATCACACCACCCTGCTTGGAAAGCAGAGCTTGAGTTGGCCTTGAGGGCTGGCGGGTCTGCAGAAGAGAGGAGGGGCCAGGCCCCCACTGCACCTGTGGAGGAACCTACAAGTCACAGAACAAGTTGCAAAACCCACCTCCACTTGGGTTCTCCAGTGCACTAGTGGATCGATATCTGTGTTAATACGGCAGCCCCGACTTATCCGTGTTAAATACGGTAATACGGAAGCCCCAACTTATCTGTGTTAAATACGGTAGCCCCGACTTATCTGTGTTAAATACGGTAGCCCCAACTTAAGCTCTGAAAAAGTCTAAGAAGGTAGGTTTCAGAGTTTCATATTTAGATTTACTCTTTTTAAAAGAGGAAATCTAACTTTTCCCTGGTAGCTCAGCTGGTAAAGAATCCGCCTGCACAGCGGGAGACCTGGCTTCGATCCTTGGGTTGGGAAGATCCCCTGGAGAAGGGAAAGGCTACCCACCCCAGTATTCTGGCCTGGAGAATTCCAAGGACTGTATAGTCCATGGGGTTGCAAAGAGTCGGACATGACTGAGTGACTTTCACTTTTTAAAAATATCAATTCAGGGACTTCCCTGGTGGTCCAGTGTCTGAGACTCTGCACTCGCTACACAGGGGGCCCAGGCTCTATCCCTGGTCAGGGAACTGGACCACATATGCCTCAACTAAAGATCCATGTGTTGTTAAGTAAGACCCAGTGCAGCCAAACAAATAAATAAATATTTTGAAAAATTAAAAAATCAATTCAGCATTAAAAAAAAAAGGAAATGTTCTTCTGGTTTAAAAATGAAACAAAGCAGANGGGAACTGGACCACATATGCCTCAACTAAAGATCCATGTGTTGTTAAGTAAGACCCAGTGCAGCCAAACAAATAAATAAATATTTTGAAAAATTAAAAAATCAATTCAGCATTAAAAAAAAAAGGAAATGTTCTTCTGGTTTAAAAATGAAACAAAGCAGAGCTTCCTTAGAAAAGATTGCTAAACAAAAATTCTAGTAAGAAAGAGCCATATTTGATTAAAAGAAAAATGAAAGGCTTTGTCTAAACCAATGCAAGATTCTCATACTATATGAGAGACTATGTAGAAGGAGAAAACACTTCAGAGTTTGGCGACTAAAAGGGAAGAATGAGTTTAAATTCGTGTGGGAAATAAACAGCAACCTGGGCACAGCCAGTGGTTCTGTACATAGCTTATACAGCCACTCACTCACCAAGCAGCTATTAAACCTGTACCAAACAACCAGCACAGATATTGATGGAGGGGATTAGTGCTACGAAAAATTCAAAGACATTCCTGTCCTCTAAGAATTATATTTTAATTAGTAAGATAATAAATACTGTTTGGGCAGTGCTGACCATATGTCAGTTGGAGTGCTAAATATGAATTTATTTCATCATTCCCAGAAACCTATGGGGCAAGTGTTACTAACACCATTTTACTTAAAGCTGAATAACTCTTCCTGTGCCGTCTGCAGAGACGTATATGGACCTAGAGACTCTCATACAGAGTGAGGTCAGAAAAACACACATTGTATATTAACACATACATGTGGAATCTAGAAAAATGGTAGAGAAGAACTTATTTGCAGAACAGAAATAGAGACACAGATATAGAGAACAAATGTATGGGTACCAAAGGGGCAAGGGGGCATGGAATGGATTGGGAGATTGTGATTGACATATATACACCATCAATACTAAAGAAAGCTAAGAGCCAAAGAAATGATGCTTTTGAACTGCGTTGTTGGAGAAGACTCTTGAGAGTCCCTTGGACAGCAAGGAGACCCAACCAGTCCATCCTAAAGGAAATCAGTCCTGAATATTCACTGGGAGGGCTGACGCTGAAGCTTCAATACTTTGGCCACCTGATGCAAAGAGCTGACTCATTGGAAAAGACCCGGATGCAGGGAAAGACTGAAGGCAGGAGGAGAAGGGGCAGCAGAGGATGAGATGGTTGGATGGCATCACTGACTCAATGGACATGAGTTTGAGCAAGCCCTGAGAGATGGTGAAGGACAGAGGAACCTGGCATGGTGCTGCGGTCCATGGGGTCTCAGAGTTGGATACGCCTGAGTGACTGAACAACAGCGACATAAAATAGATGAATGACGAGGAACTACTGTGAGCACGGGGAACCCCACTCCGTGCTCTGCGGCGACCTAAATGGGAAGGACGTCCGAAAAAGAGAAGATACGTGTATACATAGAGCTGATTCACTTTGCTGTGCAGCAGAAACTAACACAACACTGTAAAGCAATTATACTCCAATAAACAAAATAAATACATGAAGTTGAGCAAGTCTCTGCAGGGCCAGAGCCCACGGCTGCTGCCCAGCCCTGGGCTCCACACCCTCTGGATTCGTCCAGGAGGAACGTTTGGTGCCTTCGGAGAGGAGAGTCAGGATGTGCAGTGCAGGCAGGGTGGAGGAAAGACTCTCTGGGTCCTTCGGGGTCACGGTTCTGTTACCGAGATGGCTACAGAATATTCTGAAAAGACACAGTAGAACTGGCCTGATCGAGCAAACAGTCGTTTGAGGCCCAGAACAGTTCTCTGTCCCACAGGACGGACCCTGGGGAGCTCTGGATGGACGGAGCTGGGGAGCAGGGTTAAATGCAGCTCTAAGACAAGCCCGGGAGATGAGGAAGGATTGGGAAGCCTGGTGTGCTGCAGTCCATGGGGTGGCAAGGAGTCAGACACACCTGAGCGACTGAATAATAACAAAACAAACGATGCCAGACACGACGACGTTGACTACGGATGCAAGGCCCCAGCGAGACCCGGACTTCACTGGCGTGCACCTTTGGTCTCACTCAAAATGCTCTTCCCAGGGTCAGCTTCACCCAGGAGCAGAGAAGAAGGCTGTGGAGACACTGGACTGCCGGGGTTGAGACGCAGGGTGTGCGGGAAATGCTGGGGTTGGGGGGCAGGGAGGACTGGGGTGGGGTGAGGGGCAGGGAGGACTGGGGTGGGGGGCAGGGAGGACTAAGCTGTAGGGTCTGCCACTTGCTGTGGTGCAAACCTTCCGCCTTGGTCCATTTCAGGGCACCGATGGGCACGGATGGGCTCGCAGTATTCCCAGACATTTTACAATCGGCTCTCTCACCACTGTGTCTCCCTGTTCGATTCGTATTTGCCTGAAATTCCTTAACTTGGGACAACACTTTTGCACAGCTGAGTGCAGAGACATAAGGATAAGGTTGAGTGATGAGGACATTTCCTTCAGGACATCTGACCTGCGGTGGCCACTGTCAGGAAGACCCAACACCCCTTTGTCACAGTTTCCGCAGCTGATGGTCCCAAATGAACAGGAGGTGAAGCCCCTTCACGCGATCGTGATTCAGCCAGCCAGAACACATCCTCATGGAATGCTTTCCACACTTGGGGGTTTTTTAAAGGGAAGGGCTTAAAAAGAAGGAACCAGTGGCTTCCAAGATAGAACTGTGTTTATTTAGTTTGGCCCCATCTCGCGGCACTTGGATACCTTTGTTTCCTGACCGGGGACTGATCCCACTCTTTCTGCAGTGGAAGTGTGGGATCTTAACCACTGGGTCCCCAGGGAAGTCCCAAAAAGTGTGTTTAGAATGTATTGCCGGAGCATATTATACAAATCACTCTCTTGGTTGGTGCCATACCCGGAAGCCTGGAATAGGACCATGTAACGAGGGCAGTTTTCAAACTGTGGGGCTGGACAAGACTCTTGAGAGTCCCTTGGACTGCACAGGAGATCCAACCAGCCCATCCTAAAGGGGGGTCAGTCCTAGGTGTTCACTGGAAAGACTGATGCTGAAGCTGAAGCTCCAATACTTTGGCCACCTGATGTGAAGAGCCAACTCATTGGAAATAACACTGATGGTGGGGAAATTGGGGGGCAGGAGGAGAAGGGGGTGACCGGGGATGAGATGGTTGGACGGCACCACCGACTCGATGGACGTGAGTCTGAGTGAACTCTGGGAGGGCAGTGCACCACTTGGCACTCAGAGCAGGCTCCTCCGCCGAGGGAGATTCAGGTCTTGAACGTTTCTCATTTCTCCTTACTGTTATCATTGTGTGACAGCTGGGAATCCAGGGGGGTGGCCTGCTCCTCGGGGAGCCTGGCTGGCCTGGCCTTCTGAAGGGGGTGGGGACACTGGGCCTGTCTCTACGGCCACTGTCTCTGCAGTCAGGGCTTTCTGCTGCACACGCTGGGGATGGGCAGGTGGAGGGGCCAAAGGATGCTGAGCATCGACTGGCGTACACACAGCTAGTTGACAAGTTCTGCCGGGGCTCTGGCAGGAAGCCTAGGGTGGACCCCTTTACTGGGCAGAGCTGCCGTCTAGTTCGGCCTCTGTCCCCTGTGCTGTGGGAATGGGCCTGCTGAGTCAGCAGCTGACACCTGGGCAGAGCCCGTTTACTCCGTTTCACCGAGACGGTCATCGGAGGCCTGGATGAGAGGCTGGGGCTGGGGGCTGAGACCCCGTGNGCTGGGGTGGGGTGAGGGGCAGGAAGGACTGGGGTGGGGTGAGGGGCAGGGAAGACTGGGGTGGGGGGCAGGGAGGACTAAGCTGTAGGGTCTGCCACTTGCTGTGGTGCAAACCTTCCGCCTTGGTCCATTTCAGGGCACCGATGGGCACGGATGGGCTCGCAGTATTCCCAGACATTTTACAATCGGCTCTCTCACCACTGTGTCTCCCTGTTCGATTCGTATTTGCCTGAAATTCCTTAACTTGGGACAACACTTTTGCACAGCTGAGTGCAGAGACATAAGGATAAGGTTGAGTGATGAGGACATTTCCTTCAGGACATCTGACCTGCGGTGGCCACTGTCAGGAAGACCCAACACCCCTTTGTCACAGTTTCCGCAGCTGATGGTCCCAAATGAACAGGAGGTGAAGCCCCTTCACGCGATCGTGATTCAGCCAGCCAGAACACATCCTCATGGAATGCTTTCCACACTTGGGGGTTTTTTAAAGGGAAGGGCTTAAAAAGAAGGAACCAGTGGCTTCCAAGATAGAACTGTGTTTATTTAGTTTGGCCCCATCTCGCGGCACTTGGATACCTTTGTTTCCTGACCGGGGACTGATCCCACTCTTTCTGCAGTGGAAGTGTGGGATCTTAACCACTGGGTCCCCAGGGAAGTCCCAAAAAGTGTGTTTAGAATGTATTGCCGGAGCATATTATACAAATCACTCTCTTGGTTGGTGCCATACCCGGAAGCCTGGAATAGGACCATGTAACGAGGGCAGTTTTCAAACTGTGGGGCTGGACAAGACTCTTGAGAGTCCCTTGGACTGCACAGGAGATCCAACCAGCCCNCCCCACCCCAGGACCCAGAGCTGCCCCCCGCCCCATTTTTCTGTGGGAAATCAGATTCCAAGAGACATTCAGGAGAGAAAGGTGGAAGACGGATACACATTCACCCCATCTTGTCTTGAATGTGGGAGAGATTTAACGGGGACCTTCTTCCTCTGCTCTGTGCTTCTTGGTGGACCAGCTGCCCCCAGGGTAATCTGCAGGAGTGGGGACAGCCACCCCATCAGAGGCTCACATCATCGAAGCTTTTCAAAGGCAAACTTGAAAAAAAATAAAAAAGAAGGCAGGACTTCCCTGGTGGTCCAGTGGTTAAGAATCTGCCTGCCAATGTAGGGGACACCGGTTCAACTAGTCAGGGAAGTTCCCAACTACCTCGAGGCAGCCAAGCCCACAAGCCACCGCAGCTGAAGCCCGGACACCCAGAGCCGGTGCTCTGCAACAGAAGCCGTCACAATGAGACGTCCACATGCCACCCCTGGGGAGTGCAGAAAGCTAGGGAGAATCCCCAAGTGCAGCAACAAAGACCCAGGAAGCCATAAACAGACAAATAAATCAAAAAGAAGTTCATCTGTATCCATTAAAAAATGATTAAAAAAAAAAACCAGAGAAATCCTAGAAAAAGTAAATTTACACAAGGCAGAACTCAGATCTAAGACATCGCCCAAAGGCGGCCTGATGAGCTTGCTAGCTTATTTAGTGTGTCAAGGGAGAGTTTGGGAGGAAAAAGGCTGGTGGGTGGGGTAGGGAGGGTGCTGGCATGGATAGCGAGGCTTTTTGCTAACCTGCACTTGGCCCCTCCTCTGGCTCAGTCGTGGTCACTTAGCGGTATTCATCCCTCACCACCTCTTGCCCCAAACCACCCCGCCCATATCTCCTCCTTACCTGTCAGTTTCCCCTCTTAGCACGGGGAGGGGGATGGGTGGTGGTGGTGGTGGAGAGAGATTCAAGTTTGTCTGAGCGCCAATCCGCCCTCATCCCCACCCAGGCCTGGGTCTGGAACATTCTGGAATATTCCAGTTTTGCCTTAATTGCCATCTGGACAAGCGTCACCTCTGCCACCAAGGAGATGTGTAGCTTAGTTAGGGCGCTTTAATGACATCATAACCGAAACAAACACAACGTAAAAGAGATTAAACTATCACGACGTCTATTATTTAAAACTCCGTGACCTTGCCCCCCGGCAGCCCGCCATCCTCTCTGTCCACCATGGTCCCTAGACGCCGAGGTGCCCTGGCAGCCATGGCCTCTCACCACGGGGAAGAGCGGAGGGGAATCAGCCCACTGGCGTCCCTCTTTGTGGGCGGAGAGGAGGCGCCTTTGCTTTGATCCCTTTCAGGGTTCCACTTACATCCCGTTGGTTCACCCTGAGGCCAGGGACGTGGAAGCCAGCATGTCCTCACTGGATTATCAGCTTGTCTACAACTCAAGCACGGAGATCCGTCTCACAGGCCCATGCATCTCTGCTCCGCCCAGAAGTGCGCCCTGTCGTAAAGCCAATAAGCCAGCCCTTAGTGCCCATCTGCTTCTGTCCCCTCACCCGGGTCAGGATGGCCTCACTTGATGCCACAGTAGGATCGGAGCCCAGGGTTCTTGGCAGCTTCTGCTGGGCGCCCCGATCCTGTCTGGTTCGTCGGTCATCTTATCCGCCACGAGGCCTCCGGTCCTTAGGCAGATGGTTGCCACCCAGGGTTCCCATGGAAACCACACCGCGGCTGACAGGTTGCGGACCGTCTCTGTTCTTCGTTCTGCCCCACGTGGTTCTCCCGTGGTCGGTTCCGCTCCTCCCACTCCAGGCGTCCGCCCTCCCGCTCATGTTCTTGCTGCGCTGCCCCAGCTCCGGGGCTCACGCCGTGGCCCTGCGGTCGCTTGCCTTCTTCCTCTTCATCTTCTACACATCGTACTTCCTGTTGCTGGCCGTGGCAGTTACCAACGTCGCCAGGCTCCAGGAGGTGCTGACCTACTCGGGCATCTGTCTACACTCCGGCTTCTTGGCGCGGCAGCCCCCAAGCTGAGAGAGGCCCTTGAAGAGGTGGCTCTGGGGAGCCCCGGACAAGGAGCCACTGGTCTCGGATTGTCGGTACCAACAGCTACCATCACCGAACGAGCTCTGAGTGGTGAGAACGCACAAGGTTTGGGTTCTTTCACCCTTTCATTTCCCTCTTTCTTCCCCATCCTTTCTGCGCCCCATTAATTATTTTTCTCTTTTTAAGTCTTCATTGAATTTGTTACAATCCTGATCCTAGTTTATGTTTTTTGGCCATGAGGAACGTGGGATCTTAGCTCTCCGACCAGGGACCGAACTCATTCGCTCTGCGCTGAAAGGCAGTCTTAACCTCTGGATTGCCAGGGGACTCCCACCATTAGTCCTTTTTCCAACCCTCTCTGTTCCTACCATCCCTTCCACTGCTCCGAGTCCCTCTTCTGGGTCCCAAGGTGGACTAGGATGGTGGCTTCATTTCCTTACAAGCCCCCCTCACTCTCTGCACAATCGGTCCTAATAATATTCTCCAAGCATCAGTTTCATCCGTACTCCCTTTATGGAGGCCTGTAAGGGTTGTTAGTTGTCCTGTGGTCAACCTAAAGTTATTATTATTATTTTTTTGATGGTGACATGTTGTTGTTGTTTAGTTGTGAAGTTGTGTCCGACTCTTTGCAACCCATGAACTGCAGTACACCAGGCTTCCCTGCCCCTGGCTATCTCCTGGAGTTTGCTCAGACTGACGTCCATTTGGCTAGTGATGCTATCTAACCCTCTCTTCCTCTGCTGCCCGCTTCTCCTTTGGCCTTCGGTCCTTCCCAGTGCAGGCTGTCCCGTGTTGCCCCACTTGGGTCACCTGCCCCTCTCACCTCTGCTCTGCTCTCAGAGCTCAGCATCTCCACTGCAGCCCAGGAAAGCTGCTTTCTGTCTCCTCCCCGCAGCCTGCCTGGAACTTCCTCCTGTCCTTTCTCTGCCGTTCTCTCCTTTTGTGCCCTGTTTATGACCAATTCCACCCTGGAGCCTTGTCATCTGGCCCTCCAGGAGCCTGAGGCCGTTGACGTGCTTTGCGCCACTGCAGGCCCTGTCCTGGGTCCTGTGTGTTTGCCGCGTGTTGAACTAGGAGGAACTGTCTGATGTGGAAATGCTGTTAGGTTTTGGCCAACAGAAGATAGAGAAAGCAAACCGAGAAAGTTTGCCACAGTGCCCAATCTAGAGAATCTTGCTTTTCCTGTCTGCACATCCAGGAAGTGAACCCTGACTGTTGACCCCTGGGACACCGAAGTCTCCAGTTAAGGTTTTGGTGTGTGTTTTATGATGCACCTAATGTATCAGTGAAGTATCAACAGCAAATAAGTAAAATAAACAAATATGCACGTCGGAACAAAACCCAGCGCTCATGTACGATGTGCTGAGAACAAGCCCAGTAGACAAGGATAATTACTATCAACGATTAGGGAGCCAAGTTGAGTAACATGAGATCCAGTCCTTCTTGAGGTCCTGCCTTGCTGACCATGCCAGACTGTTTTGTTTTTTTTTTTTTTTTTCAGACTTTCATCTTATTATTTGCAGTTCACAAACAGATGGACACGCATTTCCCTTTCCTCACCTTCAAAAGCAAGGCCATCCTCAGCCAAGCTGTAAGAAATCTTTGTTTTCCTTTTCGAGATAAGCTTCGTTATTTTCTGGAAGCCTCTATTGCCTCATGGCCATGTAAGACTTCTTGGGAACTAGATGAGATGTGGGGCTTCCCTGGTGGCTAAGCTGGTAAAGAATCCACCTGCAATGTGGGAGACCTGGGTTTGATACCTGGGTTGGGAAGATCCCCTGGAGAAGGGAAAGGCTACCCACTCCAGTATTCTGGCCTGGAGAATTCCATGGACTGTAGAGCCCATGGGTTCAAAAGTCGGACACGACTGAGCAACTTTCACTTGAAGACGAGATGTAAAGATGTTCTACCCTGTGAGGCATGTGGTTCAGAGACAACAGCTAGAGTCTGCTGTTCCAAGTGCAAACAGCCACAGGAGAGAGAAACAAGGGTGTGCCTGTATCTCAGTGATTAATGTACAAAAATGAAGAAAGGTTTCAGGCTGGATTTTGTCCCGGGCTGTCGTCTGTTATTAGAGGAAGAGGCCGAAAGTGTGTTATTGCTTTGCTTGGGATGGCTGACCCTGATCCTCCAAGGGAATCAGGCTTGCTGCTAGTTAACCGTGGGGCTGGGATGAGCGTGATGAAAACCCCAGAGTCCCCAGGACAAGTCTGGGATCAACACGCCACTGGGCCAGGAGCCCAGGGGAAGGCTACAGCCACGGCATTCAAGAAGCCCCTCCAGGGGCTAGGGTCCTTTGCAGAGCAAAGGGCTGGCTCTCCTCCTGGGGAGAGAGCACCAGCCACCGAGGTCCTCGCTGGTCCCAGCAGCAGACGAGCAGTGGGAACTGTAGCCTCTGCATTTCCTCTCTCTTTCTTTAGAAAGATATATTTTACTTATTTGTGTGACGGCACTGGGTCTTAGTTGCCGCACGTGGGATCCAGCTCCCTGCCCAGGGGATTGAATCCGGGCCCCCCACATGGGGCCCACAGAGTCCCAGCCACTGGACCCCCAGAGAAGCCCCCGCCAGCTCCTCCTGCTCTTAACGGGTCTGAATCCTTTTCCTTTCTTTCCCTTTGAAAATGGCTCTGCAGGATTTCTATCTTCCCCCTTTCTCCGAATAACAGACAATGACGTTTACCACGCTTGAGGGTCACCCAGGGAGTCTGCGGCACCTTTAGATCCTGTGTCAACAGACGATAGAGAAAGAGAACAGAGGAAATCCGCTGAAGTTCTTCACGTGGAGAATCTTCACTCTCCCCAGAAGTCACAGGATGGGACGGACAGGGTGCAGACAGCACCGGAGGAGAGACGGGCGTCTCATCAGGCCGAGACGGAGGGCTTGGTCCATCACGCCCACATCCTTAGTGGTGATGCTCAGACACGATCGGGGAAGCAGGCGGACGCTGACCGCTGCGTGTGGGGTGACTGGACCGAGCTCGACGAGGGCATCTTCGTGGACGTGGGAGGCTGCGTGTGCACACAGGCCGAGCAGTGGATGCAGAGAGTGGTGTGGGTTCGTCCTGGCTGCCAGCTGGGCCTCTCCTCCTGGAACTTTCCACCCACCTCCAGGGCGGGCTCCTGGTCACTCTGCTCTAGCTGCTTGACCCTGCTTCCCAGCTCCCCCCTCAACAGGACCCCATTGGTTCAGAGATCCCAGCTGGGCTGATCAGATATCCTAGGANAGACTTTCATCTTATTATTTGCAGTTCACAAACAGATGGACACGCATTTCCCTTTCCTCACCTTCAAAAGCAAGGCCATCCTCAGCCAAGCTGTAAGAAATCTTTGTTTTCCTTTTCGAGATAAGCTTCGTTATTTTCTGGAAGCCTCTATTGCCTCATGGCCATGTAAGACTTCTTGGGAACTAGATGAGATGTGGGGCTTCCCTGGTGGCTAAGCTGGTAAAGAATCCACCTGCAATGTGGGAGACCTGGGTTTGATACCTGGGTTGGGAAGATCCCCTGGAGAAGGGAAAGGCTACCCACTCCAGTATTCTGGCCTGGAGAATTCCATGGACTGTAGAGCCCATGGGTTCAAAAGTCGGACACGACTGAGCAACTTTCACTTGAAGACGAGATGTAAAGATGTTCTACCCTGTGAGGCATGTGGTTCAGAGACAACAGCTAGAGTCTGCTGTTCCAAGTGCAAACAGCCACAGGAGAGAGAAACAAGGGTGTGCCTGTATCTCAGTGATTAATGTACAAAAATGAAGAAAGGTTTCAGGCTGGATTTTGTCCCGGGCTGTCGTCTGTTATTAGAGGAAGAGGCCGAAAGTGTGTTATTGCTTTGCTTGGGATGGCTGACCCTGATCCTCCAAGGGAATCAGGCTTGCTGCTAGTTAACCGTGGGGCTGGGATGAGCGTGATGAAAACCCCAGAGTCCCCAGGACAAGTCTGGGATCAACACGCCACTGGGCCAGGAGCCCAGGGGAAGGCTACAGCCACGGCATTCAAGAAGCCCCTCCAGGGGCTAGGGTCCTTTGCAGAGCAAAGGGCTGGCTCTCCTCCTGGGGAGAGAGCACCAGCCACCGAGGTCCTCGCTGGTCCCAGCAGCAGACGAGCAGTGGGAACTGTAGCCTCTGCATTTCCTCTCTCTTTCTTTAGAAAGATATATTTTACTTATTTGTGTGACGGCACTGGGTCTTAGTTGCCGCACGTGGGATCCAGCTCCCTGCCCAGGGGATTGAATCCGGGCCCCCCACATGGGGCCCACAGAGTCCCAGCCACTGGACCCCCAGAGAAGCCCCCGCCAGCTCCTCCTGCTCTTAACGGGTCTGAATCCTTTTCCTTTCTTTCCCTTTGAAAATGGCTCTGCAGGATTTCTATCTTCCCCCTTTCTCCGAATAACAGACAATGACGTTTACCACGCTTGAGGGTCACCCAGGGAGTCTGCGGCACCTTTAGATCCTGTGTCAACAGACGATAGAGAAAGAGAACAGAGGAAATCCGCTGAAGTTCTTCACGTGGAGAATCTTCACTCTCCCCAGAAGTCACAGGATGGGACGGACAGGGTGCAGACAGCACCGGAGGAGAGACGGGCGTCTCATCAGGCCGAGACGGAGGGCTTGGTCCATCACGCCCACATCCTTAGTGGTGATGCTCAGACACGATCGGGGAAGCAGGCGGACGCTGACCGCTGCGTGTGGGGTGACTGGACCGAGCTCGACGAGGGCATCTTCGTGGACGTGGGAGGCTGCGTGTGCACACAGGCCGAGCAGTGGATGCAGAGAGTGGTGTGGGTTCGTCCTGGCTGCCAGCTGGGCCTCTCCTCCTGGAACTTTCCACCCACCTCCAGGGCGGGCTCCTGGTCACTCTGCTCTAGCTGCTTGACCCTGCTTCCCAGCTCCCCCCTCAACAGGACCCCATTGGTTCAGAGATCCCAGCTGGGCTGATCAGATATCCTAGGATGAGGCCTTTGGAGTGGTCGGTGGAGAGACGCAAAGACTAGGGATTCTTTGCAACTCCGTGAATTCTGGCCGCCGAGCCTGCCAGAACCAGCCTGGCTCCTTCCCTTCCTGAGTCGCGAGCTTTCAGCTCCTCTTTGAATTCTGTAAATACATCCAACTCCTTCCATTAAACTGTCTTCTTTGTTTTTATTTTTTAAAAAGTGAGTTGTGGGGCGGGAAGTTAAAGGAAGGAGGGCCAAAAATGGATTCAGAAACCAGGCTAGAAATGCTTCTCTTAACACCCTGGGTACAGAGTTGGTTCCAATATTCCCAGCAGACAATGCAGATGGGAAATGGGGTTGTTACACCATCACAGTCTTTGACACACAAAAGCCATCCAGTTGCTAAGAAGTACAGCTATTCTTGGTACCGAGACGGGAAATTTCTCCCAGGGGTCTCGTGTGACAAAGCGTCCCCGAGACATCTTTTCACAGCGCGTTCCACAGGCTGCCGCTTACAAGACCCTTCACACAGGCCGAGGCGCTCGTTACTCTCAAGTTCAGGGTTACGGAATCAGTTCTGGGGCAGTGGGAGCGGTGTATAGTCCAGGCACCTTGACGTGGGTGTAGACTCAAGCAGGAGGGAGAGTGGACAGATTGTGTGCCCCCCACGCAAGCCTCACACCACGTGTGATGGGAAAACCGGGGGACCAGGGCCCGAGGGGAGGACCCCAGGAAGCAGGGCACGCGCTGCCTGTATACGGACCAGGGCCTTCACGCTTCATCAGCAGGCTGGGCAGGGCTGGTTTCCGGCTGGGGAAGGTCAAGAACGTGCTTCAAGGGCAACAGCATGGGCTACCATCCCTGGTCTGAACACCACCCCCCCCCCCAGAGAGCTTCTCTAAGGAAGCTGAGCCCCACCCGACTTAATCAACGAGCGTCTTTTTACCAGCAGCCCTGGCCCCCCTGGGTTCGATCCCTGGGCTGGGAAGATCCCCTGGAGAAGGAAATGGCAACCCACTCCAGTATTCTTGCTGGGAGATTCCCATGGACGGAGGAGCCTGGCAGGTGACAGTCTGTGGGGCTGCAAAGAACCGGACATGATTGAAACAGCTTAGCACCCAGGCGTGCACATTTTCTAGCCAAGTGCACTGAATGGCCTTTACAATCATTGACAAGAAGCGGGCAGTGTGGACTCCTGGCACCAGGAGCTGAAGGTCGGGCGTGCCTCCAGGACCTATATCCCACCTGCAGGCTCCCCCAGACCTCTCAGACACTGCATCTTGGCTGCTGCCTTCTGCCTTCAGAAGTGACCCTGGTCTTAACAGGATGACCATCTTATGCCCACAAGTCAGTCCTCCGCTCCCCAGCCAGTGACGTGAACTGCAGGGCCTGGCTTTTCTGATGTCACCCGTGTACTGAGTGGGATGGTTGTGTGTGTGTGTGTGTGTTAGTCACTCAGTCGTGTCCCACTCTTTGCGACCCCATGGACTGTAGCCCACCAGGCTCCTCTGTCCATGGGATTCTCCAGGCAAGAATACTGGAGTGGGTTGCCATTTCCTCCTCCAGGGGATCTTCCCAAACCAGGGATCGAACCCACGTCTCCTGCATTGCAGGTGGATTCTTTACCACTGAGCCACCAGGTATCCCCAAGCCCTACCCCTGCCAATTCATGTCTTTTCCAGGAACCTCAAAAAGGGAACTTAAGTGAAAACAAGGTCACAGCAGATGTAAGGGATTTGGAGGAGGTCGTCCTGGGGTAGGGGCCCTTCACGCAAAGNCCTGCATTGCAGGTGGATTCTTTACCACTGAGCCACCAGGTATCCCCAAGCCCTACCCCTGCCAATTCATGTCTTTTCCAGGAACCTCAAAAAGGGAACTTAAGTGAAAACAAGGTCACAGCAGATGTAAGGGATTTGGAGGAGGTCGTCCTGGGGTAGGGGCCCTTCACGCAAAGCAACTGTGGTCCTCAGAAGAAGGGAAGTGGCCCGTGGACACGGACAGACACCCGGCAGGAGCAGGCCACGTGCCCATGGTGATGGAGGCAGACGATGAGTGTTGCCTCCACGAGCCAGGGAACACCAAGGGCTGCTGGCAACGCCACGAGCTGAGAGAAAGGCCAGACTCTTCCCCAGCCCCTTCAGCAGGACCACGGCCCTGCTGAGAGCTTGGTTCTGGCGTCTGGCCTCTGGAGCCGTGAGAGAATAAATTCCTGTTGTTTAAGCCATTCGGTTTGGGCTACTTCGTCATGGCAATCCCCACAAAATTAACGCAACCTCGTTCTGTTATAACCAACCTAGGCCCGATGCGAGAAACCGGACGTCTTGTGAAGGTCTGGTCTGACCGCCCTCCTCTGAGAGCTGGTGAGTGACAGAGTAGTTGAGGTTTCAGGATCCCTGTCGAGGAAATAGGGGATGTTCTCTGGGGCGCTGGGACATCAGGGCTGGGACACACCTGCCCCTCTGGCTTCACATGTAAGTTCCCAACTGCACGTGGCCCGCGTCGTCTGCGTGAGGACCACCTCGTCACAGGACATCTGTGCACTTACACGTGAGTTCAGTCATCACGGGGAGGACTTGAGGGGTGCTAGGAGCAACACCCCAAACCACCAAAAGAAGAGTTCCCCACCCTCCCTCGTAAGTCACAGAGGCTGAACACTGCCTTGGTGCAGGCCTTGCGGATGGAGCACAGATCCGACCTACAGGTCCTCTTGCAAATAGAACCAGAGACAAAGGCGGAGCACTCCAGACCCGACGCCCGGGGACAAGCCTGTTTTCCAAAGCACCGTCTTCCTGAACAGGAACTTCTGTCATCAGAAAGGCATACCAAGTAGGGCCGCGCACTGAGAACACGAGAGGCGAAAAGAGACCATCTGCTTTATGGTTTGGGGCTTCCCTGGTGGCTCCGTGGTAAGGAACCCGCCTGCCGATGTAGGAGACACCGTTCAGCCTCTGGGTCAGGATGACCCCCCAGAGGAGGGCATGGCAATCTGCCGGGGGCCAGCGTGAGGAACTCCGCCCGTGGCAAAAGTCATAAGGAAGGAGGCTTGGCATACGCAAAGGCATGATCGAGCCTCAGGAAACCCCCTGTTCCCAAGCATCTACCCCCCAAACCAAAGTCTGTTTTATGCTCTCACCTANATGGAGGGTAGTGCCTGGTTTAAGAAAAAACACCCTTGGAAAAAATAAGTTTTTTGGTTATCAGAAAGAAAGGGTTGTAAAATGTCAGCAGGCCTCATGGCCAGAAGATGATGTAAAACCCCTAAAACCTTTTTTTATACATTTATGTGAAGCACCTGATTTTGACAAGAGTTAGGTCTGCTGAGCCCCGCGTGACTCTATATTCATCCCTACGTGTAACAAAAGCAAAATTGAAAATAAAGAAAACAGATCAGTTTCTGGAAAGACTGATTCCCCCATGTCGTTCTATCTTGTTTTCCGTATTTGTGGCTGAATTCCCATCTGGAGCGTAGGTGCCCACCAAGTCTGCTTACTTGCCCCGGCTTTCAAGTCCACACAAAAAGGTGCCCAAGGAGGGGCACTTTCCGATATTCAAGTGGCGCCGGCAGCCGAACATAGATGGTGCAAATTCCTTGTCTTGGAATTTTATTGGTATCCCACGTAAACCAAGTTAGTCAGCCTCTTTTTCTCCTCTAACATCTCCTACTATTTTCTGGCGGAATTCCCATCTGGCACGTGGGTCCTCACCAAGCCTACTAATTCTGCCTGGGCTTCTAAGATCGGACCAGGGGGTCCTCAGTGCCTCCTCTCCCTCGGGAGAATGGAAAGACGCCTATGGCCTACGTAGGTGGTGATTGGTATTCCATGTAAGTCAAGTTATTCAGCCTCTTTTCTCTGCTAATTTTCTAATCCCTCTATATTTCTAAATAAGTTTTTTCTAAGACGCCGACACCATCCACGCTTCGAATTCCCTGGATCCCTTGTCGGGGTTGGACCCCGCCAGCAACCCAATCCAATATTCTTGCCTGGAGAATCCCAGGGACAGAGGAGCCTGGAGGGCTACAGTCCATGGGGATCACAAGGAGTTTGATGCGACTTGGCCACTAAGCAAGAACAGCAACTTTATGGTTTTTCATAATATTTCCAGTTACGATCACTGGAGCTCAGTGGAGAATAGTTTATCCTTAGACCACATTCTCATGAGCCTAAAGAACTCTCTCTTAAACACACGTTTCCTGCCCCTGTTTCTCTTAACAGATGAACCCCAGCTTCCCAGGACCCAAAACAGTCAGGATGTGCCAGAAACAAGTATGAACAATCCCTCAAATGTGGTCCCAAATTTGAGTCCCAAAGACTCAAATCCCTCTGGCTTGTGGTCCACCCTGGGGCAGACCACAGCAGGGTTCGGGCCCAATCTTAGCTTCACACCACTCCTGACTTCCAGCATTCCACGGGGCTGTCCTTACAGCCCTATTGGATGGCGATGTTTGCATTAACCCCCCGGCAAACCACGTCCAACGGGTGGGGGTTAGCGCAGGAAGAAAGGGACCCTGGTGGAAACCCGTTTTTCCAGAGCTCAATTTTTCTTGGGGGACGAACCCAGACGCGCTCACTCAGCACCATCGCTACAGCCACCGGCCAGCGGGGGCGTGTCTCCCGAGGCCGAGGGCGGCTCCCCCCGCAGCCCTGCACCCACCTGGAACAAAAGTATCAATGCCTTACTTTTTCTGGAGCGAGAGAAGAAGCGGATGCCCCCCGGCGAGGTGGACGGGTTCGAGCTGGGGGAGGAGTCTTTGGACGAGGAGCGGAAGATCCCGCTGAAGCTCATGCGGCGTGGGGAGCGCGGCGGGGACTCCTGGTAGGAGAACGGGAACACGGTTTTGGGGGAGCCGGGGCTGGTCTTGGGGCGCACGGGGGCAGACACGGGGCTGGAGGGCCGGGGCTGGGGGCCTCTGGTGAAGAAGCCTTTGGAGGGGCTGCCCGAGCCGAACGGGCTGTCCACCTGCAGACAGAAAGACAGACACACAGGTGAGGTCCATAGGAGCCCACATGGCGGCCTGTGCAGACCTGCCTCCCTCCGCCGTCCCCTGCCACCCAGCTGGGGGGGGGGGGGGGGGGGGGGGGGGTTCATGGCACCCAGACTGAGAAACAGCCCCACCAGGCTCTCGCACAGACTAGGGGCGGCCTGGGGGCGGTGCAGGACTGGAGCAAGGACGACCAGTCCACAGGCTGGGCCGCACCACCCCGCCCCCCTCCCCACCTCGGCCTCCAGCCTCCATCCAGCTCTCTGCAAGGGGGCTTCCGGGAGGTGGGGAGGACAGCCAAGGCAACCGCAAAGCCTCGAAACATGGCCTCTTCCCCTCTGGCCTGTCTGCAGCCCCGTCTCCTGGCCTTCACTTCTCAAGAACGTGCATCTCTCCTTGAGGTCTGACCGCCCTGCAATAATGTTGCCCTTCCTCAAAGGACGGAGCATAGACCCCCAGGACCTGGGAGTCAGGGGGCCCGGGGCTCCGTCCTGGGGTCCTGGTGTGGGAAAGGATGAACGTTTCATCTCCAAGCAGCGTCCACGTTGGAGTGACCGCAAGGGTTAGGGAAAAAAAGTTAATGAGACTGAAAACCTCTGAGGCTCACTTGGGTCAGGACTTGAAATCACCACCAGTTATGGTTTGAAAAAGTGCTTGACTCCATCTTCAAGCCAATCCAGGCAACTAGTAGACGAGGGATTTCTGCCCTGCTGGTGGGTTTAGGAACCAGTATTTGCATCTCAATGGCTTCCCTCATAGCTCAGTTGGTAAAGAATCCGCCTGCAATGCCGGAGACCCCAGTTTGATTCCTCGTTGGGGAAGATCCCCTGGAGAAGGAATAGGCTACCCACTCCAGTCTTCTTGGGCTTCCCTAGTGGCTCAGCCGGTAAAGAATCCGCCTGCAATGCAGGAGACCTGGATTCAGTCCCTGGGTTGGGAACATCCCCTGGAGAAGGGAAAGGCTACCCACTCCAGTATTCTGGCCTGGANGAGAAGGAATAGGCTACCCACTCCAGTCTTCTTGGGCTTCCCTAGTGGCTCAGCCGGTAAAGAATCCGCCTGCAATGCAGGAGACCTGGATTCAGTCCCTGGGTTGGGAACATCCCCTGGAGAAGGGAAAGGCTACCCACTCCAGTATTCTGGCCTGGAGAATCCCATGGACTGTATGGTCCATGGGGTCACAAAGAATCAGACACAACTGAGTGACTTCACTTCATTCGCATCTGAGCGCCTGGGCCTGACCTGCTCACCCCTTGCTGGACCACCAGGGGCGTTACTGAGACTCCCTAAGCCTGGGTCTCTTCCTAGGTGGAATGAGGGGCCCGCCTCGGCCCTCAGGGCTGCCTGAAGGGGCACCAGCCAGACCCGACCGACAAGAATCACTTTTGCACAGGACTTGCTGCCGTCCCCTGGGGAAGCCTGCAACACAGGAGCCAGAGGGCCTCAGGCCTCCCAGCTCTGCAGCAGGAAAGGAAAACCACTTGTCCACTGGGTGCAGGGACAAGGACGAAGCCTGGCAGGAGTCGGCCAGCAGGCTGAGACCCCAGGATCTACAAGGCAGGTGACCCCAAGTGCGCTGAGAAGGGAGGTAAGAGAGTGGCCTCTGTCTCTGTCCACCTGGGGTGCCAGTCTGGGCCCGGGACCCTGTGAGCTCTTCCATCACTAGAGGGCGCTCTGAGCTGGGCTTGATGTTCAGTCGCTCAGTTGAGTCAGCTTCTCTGCAACCCTATGGACTGCAGCACGCCAGGCCTCCCTGTCCATCACCAACTCCCGGAGCTTACTTAAACTCATGCCCATTGAGTCGGTGACACCATCCAGCCATCTCATCCTCTGTCATCCCCTTCTCCTGCCCTCAATCTTCCCCAGCATCAGGGTATTTTCCAGTGAGTCAGTTCTTTACATCAGGTGGCCAAAGTACTTCAGCATCAGTCCTTCCAATGAACATTCAGGACTGATCTCCTTTAGGATGGACTGGTTGGATCTCCTTGCAGTCCAAGCGACCCTCAAGAGTCTTCTCCAACACCACAGTTCAAAAGCATCAGTTCTTCAGCACTCAGCTTTCTTTATGGTCCAACTGTCACATCCACACATGACTACTGGAAAAACCATAGCTTTGACTAGAAGGGCCTGTATTGGCAAAGTAATGGCTCTGCTTTTTAATATGCTGTCTGCGCTTGATGTTCAGTCGCTAAGCCGTGTCTGCCTCTCTGCAACCCCATGAACTGCAGCATGCCAGCCTTCCCTTCACCATCCCCCGGAGCTTGCTCAAACTGACGCCCATCACGCCGGTGATGCCATCCAACCATCTCATCCTCTGTCGTCCCCTTCTCCCCCTGCTCTCAATCTTTCCCAGCATCAGGGTCTTTTCCAATGAGTTGGCTCTTCCCATCAGGTGGCCAGAGTACTGGAGCTTCCGCTGGGCTTATGGTCCCTTAAAGGACGGGGTGCCCTTGTGGGGACTCTCAACCGCACGCCCCCTTCTTCCGTAGACCCTCTGCCCTGCGATAAAGGACCAGCGTAGTCATGGGGGGCAGTGCAGGATCTTAGCCCAATGGGCTTTGGAGGCAGAGGCCGAGCCTCACCAGAACCATGGAACTCCAGCTCTGCTTGAGTTCAAGGGTTTCTTTTTCCAACCACGTTATACAGGAAGCACAAATGTCTCTAAAGTGTTGGGTTCAGCCACTACCCACTGACCTACGGGCTCAGGCATTCCGAAGCTCTTCTGAATCCCATGGATAATTCACACGGAGCAGCTTTCCAAGCGGTGGGCGGCATGTGTCTGTGGACACGGACTAGGGGCGGTCACAACCGCGGGCCCAGGGATGGAGGGTGACCCCACAGCAGGAATGGTACGAGCAAGGATTCTGGACACAGACACAGGAGATGAACGTCGGCTCGGTTTCCAGTAGTGACCAGTGACCTAGTGTCAGCGTCCTCGTGTGTCCACTGGGGGCAGCAGGCTGGCCTGCAGGGCCAGGGGACGACCGGGTACCCGGCACAGCAAGCACCTGCCTCAGGTCCCAACCCACGGTATGCGCCTCGGACTCTTCACTCAGCTCTCACTGTCATCCATTTGGCCCCAATAGATCCTCGGTTAGGTGTGGAGAGTCAGGGAGCCAGGGCTGGTTTAGGGAGAGGCTCCATGTAGTGGGTGCGGCTTCCCGGATAGCTCAGCTGGTAAAGAATCCGCCTGCGGTGCAGAGGACCTGGGTTCGATTCCTGGGTTGGAAAGATCCCCTGGAGAAGGGATAGGCTACCCACTCCAGTATTCTTGGGCTTCCCTGGTGGCTCAGCTGGTAAAGAATCCACCTGCAATGCAGGAGATCTGGGTTTGATTCCTGGGTTGGGAAGACCCCCTGGAGAAGGGAACAGCTACTCACTCCAGGATTCTGGCCTGGAGAATTCCATGGACTGCACAGTCCATGGGGGTGCAAAAAGTTGGACACAACTGAGTGACTCACTCAGTCACTCCATGTGGGGTGGNGCAGGAGATCTGGGTTTGATTCCTGGGTTGGGAAGACCCCCTGGAGAAGGGAACAGCTACTCACTCCAGGATTCTGGCCTGGAGAATTCCATGGACTGCACAGTCCATGGGGGTGCAAAAAGTTGGACACAACTGAGTGACTCACTCAGTCACTCCATGTGGGGTGGGAGAACCTAAGCCTCCTTAGAGGGGATACCACGGAGGCTCTGCAGCACGGGGCTAGCACAGTCATTTAGGGCCGACATGCTGGTGGCCAGTCACCATCACTCCCCGGGTATCCCTGACCCCAGAGCTCTAAGAAGGCACCAACTGGGGACACAGTGAAGGCCACAAAGCTGGTCAGTCGTGAGTGGGACATTAGGCCCACGGCCTTGACCCTTGCACCACATACCTCCCGGGAGAAGCCTGGCAACGTGAAACAGAAGAGGCGTCAAGGTCAAGTGTGAGGACAGAGGCAGGGAGTCACGTTAACCCTGCGGATGTCCCCTCCACGCTGCACAGTGAGCTCAGCCTGGGGAGGAGGAACAGCTGAGCAAGGCTGACGTTCGTTCCACGCAGAGAACAAGACGTGGGGAAGGTTAGGGTCCCCGTGAGGCCATGGAGAATGGCAGGGAAGACGAGGCTGGCATGAGAGTGAGCCAGAGGGGGAAGAGTCTGCAAAAAGGGACCCTGTGGGTCATGGGGCCCCGAACCAGAGAAGGCGCTGAGAGGTGACGGGCTGTGGACAGGCCGAGGGGCAGAGACATCCCAGGGCCAGGGAAAGAGGAGATGGAGCTGAGAGGACAGACAAACACCCACTCACTTGGGCCACCACGGACAGCTCACGGGGGAAAGCTGAGCCAGCTGCCACTGGATGGTTAGTCTCACAAGGCCTGGGGTGCCGGCTTGAACCCTATCTGAAGGGCAAGCAGAGCCCCAGAATTCTCCAGACTGGGATTCCATCTTATGCTCAGAATTCCAGGCTGACGGAACCAGGCCTCAGCTGTCAGCTTGCGGAGGGAGACCCAGAGAGCAAACCGTCCCCCAAACATGGCCAAAAATGGTGGCCCCAGCTCAGCGTTGTCCACGGGGAGCGTAAGGACCAGTCTCGAGCCGTGACCACGAGAAGGTGGGCACAGAGCTGGCCTCTGGGTCTGCTTCCTGCGGGGCGGGTGGGGGTAGGAGCCCCAGGGACAGGCCTGTGCCTTCAAGCAGGATGCAGCTAATATGGTACTTTGCCAACGCAATGGCACGTTTCCTTGGGTTTGGATGAACAAAGGGCCCAGAGCCACCCCAGTGCCTGCTGGCTCTTCAGAGCTACAGATGGGAACTCAGGGCACAGTGGGTAAGGCTGCCAGGCCCACCTCTGTCCATGGCTGCAGGGGGCGCCGTGGGACGGGGCCCAGCCCCCGACTCTCAGGTCTCAGCCGCATCCCAAGGACGCAGGGGAAGGGAGAAGAGAGGTGCAGGGGTGAAGGTGAAGGGTGGGCGGGGCTGGCCTGGTGATGACTGACAGCCGACTGGTGGGGGCCTCTTGGGAGTTTGTGGGAAATGGGCGAGGATAAAGGAGGTCACAGGCAAGGGGCCCCAGAAAATGAGGGGCTGAGTGAAACAAGACCTCGAAGGGAGGATCTGTAGGCCAGGAACACCCTCTCCTGAAGTCCGACTCAGGCCAGGGAGGTGGGGAGTCAGGCCTGGCAGGCAAGGGCTGCGTCCAGCGAGCTGATGGTGGGGTGTCCCAGCCGGAACCCCCGTGTACTCCAGACAGAAAGGGGGCGGGTGTTCTCAGCAGAGGAGCCAGTGGGGTGGTACGCGTGGCCAGTGATGGGCAGGAGTGCCTGAGTGGAGTCTAGGGCCCGGCTGAGTGCGACGCTCCCCACGGCTCAGATGAACAGGACATGGGTGCACCCCTCCACAGTGCTCCAGACGGGGGATGTCCTGAGTCACAGCCACGTTCCCAGGCCTCCCCTGAGTACCTGCCCTGGGCCGGGCACCCATCTGTGTCTGCTGTACAGATGAGCTCGTTTCATCCTCACAAGGGAGGTGAGTGCTGTCACGAGCCCAGGTTTGCCGACGGGGAGACAGGTTTACAGAGAAGGTCCTGTCCCAGGTCACACCTCAGGGAAGCTGCCAGGAAAGACAAACAGAGGGGCCAGGCTCCTCGTCCCAGGATCAAGGGGCACCGACAGGAAAAACCCACTGTCACTCGTTGCGGGGGTGGGGGTGGCGGACTGCCGGGAATTCCACAGACTCCTGCAGGCCCCAGCCACCCTGGCTGACCCGGAGTGACCACAGAGCTCTTGAAGGATCCGGGGACATCAAAGGCACTGACCCTCTCGATGCAGGCCTGGGAGCTGCAAACAGAGCTGTGTGGAGGCGAGGTGACCAGAAGCCCTTGTATCCTGAGATGTCTTTTGTCTGAGATGTCTGGGGGCAGGGGAACCAGGGCTGGGGACTGGTGGGGCGGACAGACTCCTGTCTCAACTGATGCTTGGGAGCCTGGGCGCTTGGCTCTTGAGCCCAGAGCTCCCAGAAAGGGGAGCTCAGCTGTGGCCCCTAGATCGTGGAGGAGGAGGAGGCCACCCAGGGTCCCATCCACGTTCAGCTTGGCAGCCACGGAAAGTGTTCAATTCCCTGAGGAGACGGGGCTCTCAGTCACTGGGCACAAAGATGCAGAGATGAGCTGGGAGGTGGAGGACCTGTCCTGCTGAGACACTCCCCTGCATGGCCTGCCCACCAGCCCCACAGCAGGGCGTCCGGATGCAGCACTGCACACACTGGGCTGAGCACCAGGGAACCCAGACGACCCAGCCCAGCTGTGAGGCAGCCCGAGGACTGGGGAAAGGTCTGTCTACCACTCTCTGCTCTCAAGACACCGCCTGCAGCACTCCCTGCAAAGGCAGGACCGCTGGGCCTCCCGCCAGCCCTCTGCCCCGCACTCACCCCCACCGCAGGCTGCCTCGACCTCCCCATTCCGGCCACGGCCACTCCACCCATCCCAGGACACGCACGCCTCGGGCTGCTGGCCCTCCACCAACCTTGAGCAGGAAAAACGACCCGTGGGAGAGGGGAGAAGGTGAGTGAATGAGAGGAAAGGAAAAGACGGAAAGAGAACGGAAGGGAGAGAAGGACTTGAGGGCCGGAGCCGGGGGTGGGGGAAGGGAAAGAGGGGGCGNGGAGAAGGGGACGACAGAGGATGAGATGGCTGGATGGCATCACTGACTCAATGGACGCGAGTCTGAGTGAACTCCAGGAGTTGGTGATGGACAGGGAGCCCTGGCGTGCTGCGATTCATGGGGTCGCAAAGAGTCGGACATGACTGAGCGACTGAACTGAACTGAATGATTACTGGTGTTGAGCATCCTTCCACATACTTGGCCATCTGTGCATTTTCTCTGGAAAAATGTCTATTCAAGAAGTCCTTTGGCCATTTTTACACCAGGCTGCTGGCTGGTCGAGTTGATAGGAGTTCTTTACATCATCTAGGTGCGAACTTTCTATCAGATGTATGACTTGTGAGCATTTCTTCTCCTTCTGTCGGTGCCTTTTCACTCTGTTGATTGTGTTCTTTGTTGCACAGAAGTTTCTAATTCTGATGTACACTATTTCTCTATTTTCACTTTGCTGCCTGCGCTTTGGGCGTCATAACCTGGGTTTGTTCCCTGGGTCAGGAAGATCCCCTGGAGGAGGAAATGGCAATCCACTCCAATATCCTTGTCTGCAGAATTCCATGGACAGAGGAGCCTGGTGGATGACAGTCCATGGAGTCACAAAGAGTTGGCTACAGCTGAGCAACTAACACTTTCACTTTGGTGTCATGTCCAAGAAGTCACCAAATCCAATGTCATAGCGGAAGCTTTTCCTCTATGTTCTTCCCTAAGGTTTTTTTTTTTTTTTTTTTTTAATAAATTCAAACTTTTTTATTTGCTCAATGTGGGAAATACCAAAATCACGTAACTGTGGGAAATCAACTTTGTTTTATGTAAACTATAAAAGGCCAGCCAAAGTCAAATCATATTTGATAAAATGAACAATTTTAAATTAGAAGTCAAGATGTAATGTTTGTTTCCCAGAGAAGCCCTAGGTATCTAATAACTTTTAGTTTGTCTTTTATTAACAATGTTTGGGCATACTAGTTTCATCTTTTTAAAATGCTACATTTAAAGCCACAATGGAGGTAAGAAAATATCCTTTACTTATGAAAATATTTTTAGCATGGTCTTATTTAGTTGCTAAGTCATGTCCGACTCTTTGCGACCCCATGGACCGTAGCCTGCCAGGCACCTCTGTCCACAGAATTTCCCAGCAAGAATCCTGGAGTGGGTTTCCATTTCTCTCTCCATTTCTTAAGAGTTTTTATAGCTTTAGCTCCTATATTTAAGCCATTGATCCACTCTGAGTTATAGAAGCTCCTCCTCCCATATCAGCAGTTTCACCTTCCAAGGTTTCAGTTAGTTGAGGTCAACTGNTGTCCACAGAATTTCCCAGCAAGAATCCTGGAGTGGGTTTCCATTTCTCTCTCCATTTCTTAAGAGTTTTTATAGCTTTAGCTCCTATATTTAAGCCATTGATCCACTCTGAGTTATAGAAGCTCCTCCTCCCATATCAGCAGTTTCACCTTCCAAGGTTTCAGTTAGTTGAGGTCAACTGGGGTCTAGAAGGAGAAGGCAATGGCACCCCACTCCAGTACTCTTGCCTGGAAAATCCCATGGATGGAGGAGCCTGGTGGGCTGCAGTCCATGGGGTCACTAAGCGTCGGACACGACTAAACGACTTCACTTTCACTTTTCACTTTCATGCACTGGAGAAGGCAATGGCAACCCACTCCAGTGTTCTTGCCTGGAGAATCCCAGGGATAGGGGAGCCCGGTGGGCTGCCATCTATGGGGTTGCACAGAGTCAGACACAACTGAAGTGACTTAGCAGCAGCAGCAGGGGTCTAGAAATATTTAATGGAAAATTCCAGAAATAAGCAGTTCACATGTTTTGAATCTCATGCCACTCTGAGTAAGCTGATGAAACTTTGCACCATCCTGCTCCGTCCCGACCGGGACGTGACTCACCCCTTTGTCTGCTGTATACCCTCACTGCACACGCTCGACTCGCCCGCCCAGCACTAGGTGGTCGTCTTGGTTATCAGATCAACCGCTGGTGTCGGGGCTTGTGCTCAAGTGACTCTTGTTTCACGTAACAATGGTCCGGAGGAGCTGAAGGCGTGACGCTGGCAGTCTGGATATTCTCTTACTTCGCCTACTTTACATATTAAATTTTGTCGTGGCTGTGTGTGTACAGGAAGAGCGGAGTACACACAGGGCTCAGCACCACCTGTGGTGTTAGGTACCCACTGCCAGTCTTGGAACACAGCCCCTGTGGATAAGGGGAAACTACCATAATTTCTGTATATAGTGTAAGGTGAGAGCCCAACTTTATCCACATGCTGATATCCAATTTTCCCTGCACCATGTATTGAAAAGATTATTTTTTCTCCAGTGAATGGTCTTAGTGTCCATGCAGTCTCATGCATACTCAGTTGTGTCTGACTCTTTTTGACCCCATGGACTGTAGCCTTCCAGGCTCCTCTGCCCATGGAATTTTCCAGGCAAAGGATACTGGAGTGGGTGGCCACTTCCTCCTCCAGGGGATCTTCCTGACCCCGGAATGCAACCTGCCAATCTCTCGTGTCTCCTGCATTGCCAGGTGGATTATTTACCACTGTGTCACCCGGGAAGCCAATGGCCTTGGCGCTCTTGTTGAAAATCATATGGCTGTATACATACGGCAGGGTTTCTTTCTGGACTCTGTTCTAGTCCATCAGTCTGTCTTTATGCCAGTATCACACTGTTCTGATGATTGTAGCTTTGTACTAAGTTCTGAGATCAGGAAATGTGAGACCTCTAATTTTGCTCCTTTCTTTTTCTCAAGATAGTTTAGCTTCTTGGGGTCCCTTGAGAGTTCATATAAATTTAAGGATGGCTTTTCTATATCTGAAATAGGGATTCTGATAGGGATGACACTGAATCTGTAGATGACTTTGGGTATACTGCCATCTGAACAATATAAGTCTACCAATTAACATGCACAGGATGTCTTTCCATCTACTCATCTTCTCTGATTTCCTTCAGCAACGTTTTGTAGTTTTCTGTGACCTACCCTTGCTTTGGGGGTTTCCCTGGTAGCTCAGCTGGTAAAGAATATGCCTGCAATGCAGGAGACCCCAGTTTGTTTCCTGGGTTGGGAGGATCCCCTGGAGAAGGTATAGGCTACCCACTCCAGTATTCTTGGGCTTCCCTGGTGACTCAGACAGTAAAGAATCTGCCTGCAATGCAAGAGACCTGGGTTTGACCCCTGGATTGGGAAGATCCCCTGGAGGAGGGCATGGCAACCCACTCCAGTAGGCTTACCTGGAGAATCTCTATGGACAGAGGAGCCTGGTGGGCTACATTCCATGGGGTCGCAAAGAGTCAGATATGACTGGGCAACTAAGCACAGAACCCTTGGTTTTTTAACCCCTCCTACCCTCCCCAGGCTCTGCTGAGGGGTCCAGGTCTTCACCTCCTTTTGCCCAGCCCTCCTTGGGGTTTCCTATTTGTTCTCCAACAAATCTTTCAACTTATCTAGTTTCAAGCCATCTGCAAACCTCTGCTAGAACAGTGATTCCTAAAACTGGCCTCATAATGCAGGCCCCTCCCCTAAAGCCTCAGGGCCTCCACTCCACTACGGCCAAGCCAATGGCTCCCACAGCGAGTCCACTGTGACATCCTGGCAGTCTCTAATAACGTAGGCAGATTCCAGACTCAGCCTGCTCTGGGGTGGTTCATTTCAGCGTCTCAAGCGGGTTGCATGTTTGAGTCACCTTTGGAGCCTGGGTGCCACCGCACAGGTGAGTCGACTGGTCTGCGGTGCAAGGCAGGCTTCACGGTGATTCCGCCCAGGCAAGGGCCACTGGCTTCCCATGGGTGATTCACCGTCAGGAGCCTTTGCCAGGCCCCACAGCCTCTAATCCAGGCCTGGTGGGACTTGCCAATCTCCACAGCCTGGTTTCTGATGCACTCTATACCCTGCCTCTTTTCATCAGGCGCCCAGACAGGCTCTTCATGGTGCTTTAAACAGGCTGTGTATGTACGGACACTTTGCAGTGCCATCTCAACTCCTCCAAGGTGGCAGCTGAAGGTCACACTTCACCAACGGCCAACCCCCTTCCTGGGACAACAGGTCCCGTGTCACCTGGGCCCCTACAGGGCCGAGCCAGCCTCTAGCGTGGAGCTGACAACCACCTCTGAAGCTCCAAGCCTTCTCCTTCTGGCCACCCACCCTCAGACCCCAGCCCTGATCCTGGTTTTCACAGGGTGAACTCCTACTAGCCTGCAAAGCCTAGTGCAGCTGCCATCTCTGGCCTGGCCAGGACCCACCCTCAGGGAGAATCCATTCTCCTCTCACCTGTGCTCCCAAACCTTAGCGTCACGGCGCTGTATTATGACCATTTATCCGTCTATGTCTCACCGGACTGTGGACCAGTCCAGGGCCAGGGCTGAGTTTTCATCTTGCGATTCCATGCCCTGCATTTGCCCCGTGCAGCGGGTGGGCAGGCGTCTTTGAATCAGCTCCCAGACGGAGGACCCCCTGCCTGGGCAGCACGCATGGGGGCTTGCCCGTCCTGTGCCAAGGGGCCAGCCAGCTGGTGGGCCTCGTGGTCACAGCTCACGGGGGAGGAAGAGGAACCAGGTGTGGGTGCTTACCTCCCCCTTTAATGAGTACATTCCTCTGCGGTTTCCAATAACCATCACTCCAGGACATTTGTTCAGCCTGGCTGTCCCCAGACGCCCAGCGGACACATGCCCATCTATTCCTCAGGGAACCGTCACGTGCCAGTGACCGAGGCCCCAGCAGTGGAGTGATTCGGGACAAGACAGTCTTGAGACAGCTGAGGCCAGGACAGGTATCATCCCCACCCTGGGCTGGGCATTAGCCGTCCTGCCCAGGAGAGGATCACAGGGCGACCACGGCAGCACGCAGGGTGTTTCGCTCAGCCGAGCATCCCCGCAGCTAAGCCTCTTGGCACCCGTGGCGGGCTCTGCTGGAAGGCTCCCTCACCCCACATTCCACGATTCTAATCTCACCTCCCCCAGCTTACCAGGAAACAGGGTGCGCCTCGGAGACTGGTGTGGGAAAATCTGCAGCTGTGGCCACAAGCCTGCTGGCCGGTGCGTGAGTGGGACCTGGTCGCTCAGCTCGGGTGAAGTTCCAGAAAGCCAGGTGCCAGGAGCTTGCCCGGGGCTTCTAAACGTTTAAACGCCTACTGGAGCTCTGGATCTCACTGCTGTAGCCGCCCCTGGCCATCTCTGAATTTCTTCTCCCCATCAGCAGGCGCTCAGACCTTCCCTGGACACGGAGTGGCCAGTTCACTGAGCTACCAAGAGACGGCTCTGTCCTTGGGGACGGTCCCCTGCTGCACACGTATTTTAGACCCTGACCACGTGCTCCGGAGAGGACCAGCAGGGTCCCTGGGGAAAGTGCATTTTCAGGATTCGGGCTGATAAAGTCATCTGTCACAGAAGCCACAGGCCAAAAGAGAAAAGCCGCAGGTTTGAGAAAATTCCCACGATGTGAGCTGACCTGAAGAGTAGCTTATTTATTAATCTCCCATCTCTGCTCCTCTTCAGATTTCAGGCAAAAGTCAAAGATCTCAGCAGCAGGGTTGTCATTGATTTGCCATTGATATGTCCCTGGGTTCGATCCCTGGGAAGATCTCCTGGAGGAGGAAATGGCAACTCACTCCAGTATTTTTGCCTGGAAAATACCACGGACAGAGGAGCCTGGCGGGCTACAGTCCATAGGGTCGAAAACAGTCGGACACGATTGAGCAACTAACACTTTCATTTGTTTTCATGTCCTTAAAAACTTTGAGTCTTCAGTTCTAATGAGATGGATGAAACTGGAGCCAATTATACAGAGTGAAGTAAGCCAGAAAGAAAAGCACCAATACAGTATACTAACTCATATATATGGAATCTAGAAACATGGTGAAGATAACACTGTTTACGAGACAGCAAGAGTCACAGATGCATGGAATGGACTTTTGGACTTTGAGGGAGAAGGAGAGGGGGGAAGGTTTGGGAGAATGGCACTGAAACATGTGTGCTGTCGTGTGGGAAACGAATCGTCGGTCTATATTCAGTTCAGGATACAGGATGCTTGGGACTGGTGCACGGGGATGATCCAGAGAGTTGATGTGGAGTGGGAGGTGGTGGGGGGGTTCAAGATTGGGAACTCATGTACACCTGAGATGAAAAAATAAAATGAAATAAAATAATAATAATTAAAAAAAAAAAGAGTGCTGACGATTAAAAAAAAAAAAAAAACTTTGAGTCTTTGCCTCATATGGTCTTCAGAGCAGCCCAGACAAGTAGGAAAGGCAAGTGGTTTCACGCCAGTCTACAGATGAAGATATTAAGAGGTCAGAAAGGCGAAGCCATTTGCCCAAGGCAGACAAGTGTACCATGGCAAACAGGCTCTATAAACCAGGTCCGCCCGCTCCCAGCTCAGAGCGCTACCGAGTACACCCTCCCACCTCCTTGGGATGGCTCAGCTCCAGTGACAAAAACATCTGGGTATCAGAAGGTACCCAGGGCTCTTTAGTGACAAAGACACCGGGCTCTTCCGTGCACAGTGAGGTCTCAGGGGAAGAGCAAGGATGGAGGAGACTTGGTACAGTTCAATGGTTCACTCCCAAGGCAGTGTGTGATATTGCCTCTTCAAGGTCTACTACGTCTTAATCTAATGGAAATTTATACAATCTTTATCCAGAACAGAGGTCATAATAAAAAATTTTGTATATATAAAAAAAATAAAGCAATGCACCTAACACATTCAGATACTTCAATAGCAGATTTTTAAAAAGTAATTCATGTCGATGTTGCAAAGGACTGAAAAGTATCAAGCGTCCCACCACCAGATGCAATCACCCCGTTTGGTATAGTTTGGGGTCTCATTTACAGCTCGCCCACTCCCCCAGCCACTTATCCCAACCTTTCTCCATACTGTTTACAACCAGCTGATGTCTCAGAGCCTTGACAGCAGGCGTGTTATCGATCAGATGGAGTTCTGCCCTTTCAGCATTTCTGACGCTTTGTCTTACAAAACTCCTTTGTTGTTGCAGCTGGGCTCCCCCGGAAAGAGCCCCGATAAAAGTGCACACACAGGACAAACAGAAAGGCTGCCAAGGTCAGGGGCCGCGGCCTGCACCTGAGGATCATTGAACATTCCCGTGCGGTTTCCAGTGGTCCGACTCCTCCCAGGGAAAGCACACGTGGAGGAAGGTCCCATGTTCCTTCCCTGCCGAGCAGACCCGAACCCACAGCGCGTCACTGGCATCTGACGCTGCCTGGGCAGACAGTGGGTCCTGGGCGTTGTGTGGGCTCTACAAGCCCGCATCCCTCGGGCATGTAACAGCGCGACCTGTTCACAGAGGTGGAGCTCGGGGGCTCCAGCCCTGTCCTGTGGTTTACTATCTGGGGAACCGGGGATCTTGGGCACGCCTGAACCTGGTCTTCCAGCTCACAAATGAAGGGTTTAACGAGATAATTTCCGAAGATGCCTGTTAGCGCTGACGCGCTCTGCTCTTATCTGTTGAGCTAAACAGCTGGCAGGATCAGGAGCGTTTTAAGGGACTACTGCTAGAATGAAATGCTTCTCATCTTCCAGGACTTGTCGTCAAAATAATTTTCTTCTTTTCTCAAACTAGCAGACATTCTCCACTGCCCTCCCAGCTCAGGGCAGGGTCCCCAGACTCAGTGTGTGTGTCTGGAGGTATTGAGGGGGTGCCCCTTGCTTCCCCAGTGATGCTTCACAGCTGAATGGGTACAATCCAGATGCAATTCTGGCTTTTGATCTTTTTTAGAACTTTTTATTTTATATTGGCGTATAGCCAGTTAACAATGTTGTGATCATGTCAGGCGGACAGCAAAGGGACTCAGCCATATATATACATGGACCTACTGCCTGGTGGCTCAGCAGTCAAGAGTCTGCCTGCAATGCAGGAGACCCGGATTCAAGCCCGGGTCNAAAGTATCAAGCGTCCCACCACCAGATGCAATCACCCCGTTTGGTATAGTTTGGGGTCTCATTTACAGCTCGCCCACTCCCCCAGCCACTTATCCCAACCTTTCTCCATACTGTTTACAACCAGCTGATGTCTCAGAGCCTTGACAGCAGGCGTGTTATCGATCAGATGGAGTTCTGCCCTTTCAGCATTTCTGACGCTTTGTCTTACAAAACTCCTTTGTTGTTGCAGCTGGGCTCCCCCGGAAAGAGCCCCGATAAAAGTGCACACACAGGACAAACAGAAAGGCTGCCAAGGTCAGGGGCCGCGGCCTGCACCTGAGGATCATTGAACATTCCCGTGCGGTTTCCAGTGGTCCGACTCCTCCCAGGGAAAGCACACGTGGAGGAAGGTCCCATGTTCCTTCCCTGCCGAGCAGACCCGAACCCACAGCGCGTCACTGGCATCTGACGCTGCCTGGGCAGACAGTGGGTCCTGGGCGTTGTGTGGGCTCTACAAGCCCGCATCCCTCGGGCATGTAACAGCGCGACCTGTTCACAGAGGTGGAGCTCGGGGGCTCCAGCCCTGTCCTGTGGTTTACTATCTGGGGAACCGGGGATCTTGGGCACGCCTGAACCTGGTCTTCCAGCTCACAAATGAAGGGTTTAACGAGATAATTTCCGAAGATGCCTGTTAGCGCTGACGCGCTCTGCTCTTATCTGTTGAGCTAAACAGCTGGCAGGATCAGGAGCGTTTTAAGGGACTACTGCTAGAATGAAATGCTTCTCATCTTCCAGGACTTGTCGTCAAAATAATTTTCTTCTTTTCTCAAACTAGCAGACATTCTCCACTGCCCTCCCAGCTCAGGGCAGGGTCCCCAGACTCAGTGTGTGTGTCTGGAGGTATTGAGGGGGTGCCCCTTGCTTCCCCAGTGATGCTTCACAGCTGAATGGGTACAATCCAGATGCAATTCTGGCTTTTGATCTTTTTTAGAACTTTTTATTTTATATTGGCGTATAGCCAGTTAACAATGTTGTGATCATGTCAGGCGGACAGCAAAGGGACTCAGCCATATATATACATGGACCTACTGCCTGGTGGCTCAGCAGTCAAGAGTCTGCCTGCAATGCAGGAGACCCGGATTCAAGCCCGGGTCGGGAAGATCCCCTGGAGAAGGGAATGGCTACCCACTCCAGTATTCTGGCCTGGAGAATCCCATGGACAGAGGAGCCTGGCGGGCTGCCGTCCATGGGGTCGCAAAGAGTCGGACGCCTTCATCACCTTCATTCTCCTGCAAACCCCCCTCCCCGCCAGGCCCTGGCTGTCTAACTTCATGTGCTCTGACTCTTCCTGAGCATTAGCCTCTAGTTTCTCAAGTGATTTCTCAGGTCGCTCAATCTTTAGCATCAGGGTCATTGGTACCGACGTTAGGGGCATCCCAGCAGACATTCAGCATCACTCTGGAAAGCTTGAGTGGCATCCCCAGAACCACGGGTACCCCGCCCCATACCCAGCCTGTCCCCCCAGCCCCGTCACCCACACAGAGGCAGTGCTCATACCACCAGCCTCATCTGCACCCGAGTTGTCGGGGCTCTGGTGAAGGCCTTGGTGAGCCCCTCAGGTGGGAGGCTCCAAGGAGGCATCTCCATAAGGACTGACTTTGCTCCATTCCTCGGTCCACCAAACGGGCATCTCTTGGTGCTAATGTAGGTTGGTGACCAGAGCCAGGGTCACGCAGCCTCTAGGAACAGTCACATAACTATCAGAAAACAAGGAACACACCCTGAAACGCCGGAACTTGGCAACAAGGGTGGTTCAGTTCAGTCACTCAGTCGTGTCCAACTCTTTGTGACCCCATGGACTGTAGCACTCCAGGCTTCCCTGTCCATCACCAACTCCCGGAGCTGGCTCAAACTCATGTCTGTGAGATCGGTGATGCCATCCAACCATCTCATCCTCTGTCGTCCCCTTCTCCTGCCTTCAATCTTTCCCAGCATCAGGGTCTTTTCCAATGAGTCAGTTCTTTGCATCAGGTGGCCAAAGTATTGGAGTTTCAGCTTCAGCATCTAACCCTAACCCCAACTCTAACAAGGGCAGATCAGAGGTCAAATGAGGGGGAAAGCCTAAACCTGACTCTGGGAGAAGTTCCAGAACTCTTTATTTTCCACAGAGGATATCAAGGCTTCTGACTGCAGTCTAAGACTTCTTGATGTGAAAGAGAAAAGAAAGCCACGATTTTTCCCTCCTGAAGACACTCTCCTTCCTCCCCTCACCCTTGGTCCCCACAGACTCATGCAGCTGCCTGGGGCCTTCCCCCCTGCCCTGGGTCTTTGTGTCCACGTGACACCTGCCGAGGGAGGGAGCACGTTTTGGCCCCACAGTGGGCAGGGCTTCCTGGTGGCTTGTTGGTAAAGGATCTACCTGCAATGCAGGAGCCGCGGGAGGCACGGGTTCGACCTCTGGGTGGGGAAGATCCCCTGGAGAGGGAAGAAATGGCAACCCATTCCAGTATTGTTGCCTGGAGAATCCCATGGACAGAGGAGCCTGGTGGGATACAGTCCATGGGGTCGCAAAGAGTCGGACATGATTGAAGCGACTTAGCAGCAGCAGCAGCAGCCTTCCTCCCAAGAAAGAAGCCCAGGGACATGAGAAAGGCAGAAATCTGCCGTCTGAGCCGTGACTCCAAGGGACTTACCCCCACCCCCGGCCCCCACTGTCTCTAGCTCCACAGGACCAGCAGACAGCGAACTCTTTTCTCCATATAAGGAGCTTCAGAAGCCCTAGACCAGAGTGGTCAAGAGCCCCCCACTCGCCCCTCAGTTTGCCCATAACTTCTGGTGTGTAGCAATCATTTTAGCCTCCAAGGACCTTCATTTTTCAATCTGTAAAATGAGGCTGCAGGGCCTTCTGTATCACTGGGTAGTGCTGTGAGGACCAGATCAGATGATACCACAGAGGGTCCTTCCTGACACTACAATGATGTACCACCTCATGCTGGTCAGAATGGTCATCAGCAAAAAGGCTACAAATAACTGCTGCAGAGGGTGTGCAGAGAAGGGAACCCTCCAATATTGTTGGTGCACCCACTATGGAAAACACTGGTGAACGTCACTCAGTTGTGTCCAACGCTGCGACCCCACGGACTATATAGTCCATGGAGTTCGCCAGGCCAGAACACTGGAGTGGGTAGCCTTTCCCTTCTCCAGGGGATCTTCCCAACCCAGGGACTGAACCCAGGTCTCCTACATTGCAGCCAGATTCTTTACCAGCTAAGCCATAAGGGAAGACCAAGAAGACAAGTGGGTAGCCTATTCCTTCTCCAGGGGATCTTCCCGACCCAGGAACCGAACTGGGGTCTCCCTCATTGCAGGCAGATTCTTCACCACTGAGCTATCAGGGAAGCCCCAGAAAACACTGGAGGGTCCTTAAAAAACTAAAAATAGAGTTACCATATAATCCAACAATTCCACTCTTGGATACATGTCTAGAAAAGACAAAAAAGATACATGCGCCCCAATGTCCATTGCAGCACTGTTCACAGCTGCCAAGACACAGAAGCAATCTAAACGCCCGACAGATGAGAGGATAAAGAAGACGTGTTGCATATACACACAACGAGATAAAGCCACGTGCAGCTACACAGACGGACTCAGAGGTTATCATCCTAAGGGGAGTAACTCAAAGACAAATATCGTGTGATACCCACTTATATGTGGAATCAAAACAGTGATACAAACGAATTTATTTACAAAGCAGGTTCACAGGCATAGAAAACAAACTTATGGCTCCCAAAGGAGAAAGTGGAGGAGGCATAAATTAGGAATTTAGGATTAAGAGATATACACTACTGTTGTGCAGTCACTAAGTCGTGTCCAACTCTTTGCAGCCCCGTGGACTACAGCACGCCAGGCTCCTCTGTCCTTCACTAGCTCCCAGAGCTAGCTGAAACTCATGTCCACTGAGTCGGTGATGCCATCCAACCATCTCATCCTCTGTCGTTCCCTTCTCCCCCTGCCCTCAGTCGTTCCCAGCATCAGGGTCACTGTGTGTGCTAAGTCACTTCAGTTGTGTCCGACTCTGCGACCCCATGGACTGTATCCCGCCAGGCTCCTTGTCCATGGGATTCTCCAGGCAAGAGTACTGGAGTGGGTTGCCATTCCCTGCTCCAGGGAATCTTCCCCACCCAGGGATGGAAGCCGTAACTCCTGTGTCTCCTGCACTGGCAGGTGGGTTCTTTACCACTGAGCCAGCTGGGAATTCTCCTGTCAGAAGCCAGATGGCCTGTAATTTCAAGGACTGTTTTCAACTCTAATTTCCGTGATTTTACTAGGACAAACCTTAAGGCAGGATCTGCAAAGACTGGTGCTGGATTTCTGGGGAGGGTTTCTTTACCCACAAATAAAGTGCCAAATCACCAACCGAGACTGTGGTAGCCTTGAATGTTGAACCCTGTGTGGGTGCCACCCCCTCCCAGCTGGGTGACTCGATTCATCAGGCCCCCCACAACCTAAGTCTTCTCCAGGAAGGAAAATAGCAACCACAAGGGAAAAGGGAGATGCTTCTGGGTCTGTGTCTCCGACGGTCGCCTTCCCACCCACCTGCCTGCACCCCACAGGTAGCATGGGCACTGCAGGGGAAAAAAAAATCACCCGGCTTTGGTCTGTGCTTCAAGACCAACCTGGTTTTTTTTAAGTCATTCAGTCGTGTCTGACTCTTTGCGACCCCATGGACTAGACAGTCCACGGAATTCTCCAGGCTAGAATACTGGAGTGGGTAGCCTTCCCCTTCTCCAGGGGATTTTCCCAACCCAGGATCGAACCCAGGTCTCCCGCATTGCAGGAGGATTCTTTACCAGCTGAGTCACCAGGGAAGCCCAAGATGGAAAATTCGGATGAGAATAACTGTGCACTTAGGAAACGTGTTTATAAGGTCACAGGGCTGCTGGTGGCTCTGAGACACACCCTCCCCCATGCAGGGGGCTCTTACACACGAGTCAGGGTTTAGAGACCTACCTTCTGCTCTCAGCCACCTACCCAGTGTGGTTCCGGGGCTTGGCCCAGGAGCTGAAGTCCACACAGTTTTTAAGCTCAGAACCTTGAGAACATCCGATGTCTGTATTTATAAAAATACCATTTATCAAAAGATTCTTCCTGATCATTTCTACAGGTGCCCAAGGGTTCTTCCACTCCTGTCTGTGTCTCCCCACCTGCCCCATGACCCCATCCTATACAATGAAAAGGGCAAGGCGTTCTCAGGAAGCAGCAAACACCAGAGACCCAAAAAAAAAAAAAAGAGAGAAACCGCAGGTAAGCATCCCCGCGTACTAAGTAGGCATAAGAAGCAGGGCGCTTTTATTCGTTTACTCTCACCTTCAGCCAGAGCTGAGCTGACCACTCCAGAAGCATTTAGCCAGTTTTCTAACAAATAGTCCCAACCCATCCGTGGATCATGACGTCAAATTAGCGGATTATACGACCGTCAAAATATAAACTAGGGCAAAATAAAGTGTGCATCTTATTGTTAAAATTTTTGCTTCAGTTATTCACGCATAAGCACACGTGAACACTGGATAAACAGACAAGAGTCTTACCGAACTGTGGACCAAAAATGTCTGAACAACTGGGTGCTGCATGGGCTCGGAAGCAGCGTGGGCAGGGTTCAGAGAGTGGCCGAGCCCTGTCCTTCCAGAAGTCATGAGCGTGCACAAAGGTGGCACCATCTGGTCCCTTCCGTCCTGGCTGAAGCCCTCTGGCCTCTCTCTGTACTTTGTGCCCAGAAATATGCACAAAGCACAGAGACAGAGAACTACATCTGGTGATGGGCACGGACGGCAGGTGCCTCCCTACCTCCCCTTTCATCCAGCCCCATCCAGCCGTACCCTGGCGCCTTGAGTAGTGGGCACTGCTGCTCTGACCCACTGTGGGTCCTGCCAACCCCAGCACCCTAGGGCTACCCCGAACCCAGAACAGCAGTTACAGCCCCGGGGGCAACCACCCACCAAGCCCTTCCAGAGTGCTATCTGTCAGCACCTGTACCCTCCTGATCCAGGCCTGCTGCAGACCCTCAGGTCTCCTGAGGGTCTAAAGATATTAAAAAAAAAAAAACAAAAAAAACCTAAAGAAAATAATGCAGTCATAGGATGCTGCTGTTGGACAAGGTCAGAAATCTTAACCATCAGGCCCCTTCCACTACAGGTGGGGAAACAGGTGTCCAGGGAGCGCTGAATGGGTTACTCAAAGCCACGTGGTAGAGTCACGACCCAGCCAGGACCACCTCCTGGTCGCGCAATTTTGAGCCGAGTTCTCTATCACACCATGCTCTCCAGCTGACCTTTCACCTTCCAGTTTATGTTCCCATCACATAAAACGGTATCAGCTGTCCGGCAGAGTCCGCGTGCAGACAGAGCCCCCTGGCACGGGCGTGGCTGTTCTGCACACACGGTAAGTGTCCGTTGTAATTATTACACAAGTCGATTCTCTGATTTGACTTCCCAAGTGGCTCAGGTGGTAAAGAATCCGCCTGCAGTGCAGGAGACCCGGGTTTGATCCCTGGGTCAGGAAGATCCTCTGGAGAAGGGAATGGCCACCCACTCCAGTGTTCTTGCCTTGTCCACGGGGAATCCCATGGACAGAGTGGTCTGGCGGGGTCCCAAAGAGTCAGACAGGACTGAACCACTTTCCGCTTTCCTCCTCTAACTTAAGCTCTCTGGGCAACTGGGCATCTGGGCTACTGGGCATCCAGCAACCAAGCTCTCATTCCAAGCTGTTCTTTGTCACTGTTGGCTTCGTGTGAATTTACCTCTATCTGGGATTCCCTCCTCACTTGTGGTCACGGCCATCGGGGTGAGCAGCTGTTCCTGGAACTTTCGGGAACCACCAAAACCTCGGTGTCCTCCTGCTGACGGAAGGCTGGTGGGCGCTCTGCAGAGAAGGGCTCCAGGTGCTGGCATCAGAGCCTATTACAGCAGGCACGTGGACGCCAGCAGGCCTCGCAGAGTGTGTCTTCCCACTTCCCCTTCCTTCTGGGGCAGGGCCTGCCAGGGCCCCGCCGAGCACGTGCCAGGCACAAGCCCTGCTGCCCCATGTGGGAAACCAGCCTTCTCAGGTGGAACTGTGGGCATTGGGGGCACACAGAGCCCAGTGGCCACAGAGAGTTTGAGGACCCTACCTTGGGCCAACAGGCAGGTTTTGCGGGGGGATTGCTTATTTATTTATTTGGCTGCACTGGCTCTTAGTTTCAGTGCTCAGAGTTTTTGATCTTCATTGCAGCATGTGGGGTCTGCAGTTGCAGCATGCAGATTCCTAGTGGCAGCCTGTGGGCTCTAGTTCCCCGACTAGGGATCGAACCTGGGGCCCCTACTCAGGTAGCTCGGAGGCTGGGCTGCTGGATGACCAGGGAAGTCCCGACACATGGCAGGTTAGTGATGACAGTTAAAATGGCCAAGTAGCTAGCTCTTTTGTAAAATGTATTTGTTGGTCCTTTTTACTAATTGAGCTCCTGTTGTTTAAAAAAAAAAAAAGCAGCTGAACCGAGCTCACGCCCTCTCTGAGGAAGGCCCGGGTACAGATTTCGGTTCCAACCAGCTGTGCTGATTGGAAAGGCACTTCCCACCGCTGGCCTCAGTTTCTTCCTCTGAGATAGGACGTGTTTGCACCTGAACCCTGAAAGTGCAAGTCGCTCAGTCATGTCCAACTCTTTGTGACCCCATGGACTATACAGTCCAAGGGATTTTCCAGACCAGAATACTGGAGTGGGTAGCTGTTCCCTTCTCCAGAGGATCTTCCCAACCCGGAGATCAAATCCAGGTCTCCCGCACTGCAGGGGGATTCTTTACCAGCTAAGCCTCCAGGGAAACCCATGTCACAATAGATTCATCAAAACTCATAAAATGTTCAAAACCAAGAGTGAGCCCAATGTGAACTATGACTTTCAGTTAATGTGCTCAGTCGTGTCCGACTCTTTGCAACCCCACGGACTATAACCGTCCAGGCTCCTCTGTCTGTGGGATTTTCCAGGCAAGATTATTGGAGTGGGTTACCATCCCCTTCTCCAGTTCAGTTAATAATAGTGTATTAACAAAGGCGCATCAATTGTAACAAATGCACCGCTAATATTAATAACAGGGGATGCTGGCAGGGAGGGGAAGGGGGTACACAGAGCTCTCTGAACTTTTCGCTCAATTGTTCTGTCACTTTAAACCTGCCCCCCAAAAGTATTAAAACTTAATAGCAGCAAACAGGCAGAAATGTCCTCAGTTCTGCCTGCCAACCCATCACACACTACCTTGGGCCTTGATCTCCCACCTCCTGTCATTCCTGCAGGAGCAGTAGGNAATAACAGGGGATGCTGGCAGGGAGGGGAAGGGGGTACACAGAGCTCTCTGAACTTTTCGCTCAATTGTTCTGTAACTTTAAACCTGCCCCCCAAAAGTATTAAAACTTAATAGCAGCAAACAGGCAGAAATGTCCTCAGTTCTGCCTGCCAACCCATCACACACTACCTTGGGCCTTGATCTCCCACCTCCTGTCATTCCTGCAGGAGCAGTAGGGAGCCTGCAAAGGGTCTGCCTGGGGCTCTGCCAAGAGGCCCGTGGTCATTGGTCCACGTCGGGACGGGAGCTGGAGCAGTCACTTCATCCCCTGTCCACAGCTCTGAGTCCTTCCTGAATGCCAGGGGCCAGGTACCTGGCACACCCCCAGACTCGGGGCCCTGAGCCCGAGGGATCTCGGGCAGAGAAGATACACAAGGTGAGAGAAACCTGGAGAAGGAATTGCTAGCTGAGGTCAGGAAGCAGGAGGGTGGCAGGAAGGTGTGTAGACCCAAGTCCCCTCTCTCAGGCCAAGCTGGCCATGTGGACCCTGGAGCCAGGGCTCTGGCCATCAGGCTCCAGATGGAAGCTGGTGGCAGCCTTGGGATGTCTAGAGCAGGGAGTAGGGGGGTACAAATCCCAGGGCCGGGCTGGAGACCCCGTGGGCACTGAGTAACTAGTGATTCCCGGTCGGGGACTCAAGGATACAGACCACGTTGCTAATGGAGCCAAACAAGGGATTTGCTGGGGTTTCTGTTTCTGCTGCCAACAAACCCATTCTGTTCAAGGGGGGGGGGGCTTGTTATGTAAGGAGGGAAGGGAAGAAAAATGCGGGGTGTGAGGCCAAAGTCACCAGAGGAGCAGAAACTTCTAGATCAGCTGCCTCCACGGCGGGGAGTCAGGTACAAAACACAGGGGTGGTTTGCAGCTTTGCTTTTTCAAGGGAGGGGGTAAAAACAGCCTGCTTCCCACATCTACGAACTGGGTTATAAGCCACGATCTCTTAGGGAGGCCTGGCCCCAGTGTGTCCTGTGTGTTGCAATGTGTCCCCAGGCCACCCAGGGGGCCGAGAGCCGGCTGTGCCCTGGCCCCCGCTAGACGGTTTGGGATCTTTACTTCTCACTGAGAGAGGCACGGAAGATTCTGGGTCAGGTTCCTCAAGCAAGAGGACCTCTTGGGATTGTGTATCTCCAGGTATCACCAGCCCTTCCCTTTTTACTCTTCATCACTTGGTTCTGGAAGTCTCTGGACGTCTCTGCCTTTTGCACCTACAAGTTTTTGTGGACACCTCCCTCTGCTTGCAAAACAAGGTCTTCATGTCCCAGGTCTTTGGGCCCAAAGTAAGTAGACTCTGACCTTCCAGGACGACCGTGGGGAGCTGATGCTTCCCAAAGATCTACTGTAAACTGATCGGTACATCCCTGGGTAGATCAACAAAGAGTGAGAAGTACCACAGGTCGGGGGGGGGTGGTACCCAGAGCTGCCAGGGGGGCTTTCAGAGGCTCCGTGTGGTCCCCTCTTGGTTTCCACGCAGTCTCACTTTCGTGGTTCAAATGACACAGTTAGAAGACAGTGTGGGCTGGCCCTCTCCTGCTGCGTGCCTGGCCTCAGGAAAGGAGCAGCCCCGAGCAGGCACCTTGCTGGCTGAAACCTTCTGTGGCCCCTCCGGCCTGGGGAAGCAGGTGTCACTTTCCTCACCTGGTGTCCAGGCCACTGAGGCCACCGCCCAGACTTCCATCCGCCTCCTCCTGGTTACTCTGCGGCCTACACGTGGCCTGGGACCCCTCTCTCCCTCCCCCACCTCCAACTGGGCCCACGACCCCTTCAAGGTTATCATACACAAATCGTCTTTAAAAAGTAGCAGTCAGGAAGCCAGCACCCCACAGCCAGCTTGGCCTGAGAGAGGGGACTTGGGTCTGCACACCTTCCTCCTGCCCTCCTGCTTCCTGACCTCAGCTAGCAGTTCCTTCTCCAGGTTTCTCTCGCCTCATTTATCTTCTCTGCCCAAGATCCCCTCGGCCTCAGGGGCCCAAGTCTGGGTGTGTGCCACGCACCTGGCCCCCAGCATTCAGGAAGGACTCAGAACCGTGGACACAGGATGAAGTGACCGCTCCAGCTCCCGTCCCGAGGGGGACTGGTGACCACGGGCCTCTTGGCAGAACACCGGGTGGACCCTCAGCTAGACTGCAGGCTCCCTGCTGCTCCTGTAGGAACGACAGGAGATGGGTGAAATCTGCGATTACAAATACTTCGAAGGTAATACAACTGTAAGCCAGCGGTTCTCACACTGGAGTTCAGGGAGCCACCGCCAGGCCCAGCAGGCTGGCTTGCCTCCTCCACCCCGGGGTTTGAGAGGTACGTCAGGCTGTCTAGCTGGGGCTGATCTGGCCTTGTCTCACCCAGTCATTGCCTCTTCCTCCTTTAGAACGAACGTGGGTCTGATAGATTCACAAGGCCTTGGCGGTCCAGTCCACTGGAAATGACCTCTCAGCCCACTGCATTTAAAATCCACCTGCTCAAGCTTCCCTGGCGGCTCAGGGGTAAAGAAATTGCCTGTCACTGCAAGAGACACAGGTTTGATCCCTGGCCCGGAAAATCCTGCATGCCACAGAACAGCCAAGCCCGTGGGCCCCAACTACTGAGTCTACGCTCAAGAGTCCATGCTCTGCAACAAGAGAAGCCACTGCAGTGAGAGCACCGCAACCAGACAGCAGGCCCCGCTGACCACAACTAGAGAATGGCCACAGCAGCAGGGAAGAGCCAGCACCCCCGCTGACCACAACTAGAGAAGGCCCACAGCAGCAGGGAAGAGCCAGCACAGCTGTAAGTAAATAAGGAAAATCATTTAAAAAAAAAAAAAAAAGGTTATAAAATCAATCCACTCCACTGGCACGCACACACTGCTGTATTTAAAACGGATAATCAACAAGGGCCACACAGGGCACTTGGCTCAATATCACCTAGCAACCCAACTGGGAAAAGAAATCTGAAAAAGAAAAGACACGTGTATCTGGACAACTGAATCACTTGGTTGTACACCTGAAATTACACAACTGTACTCCAAGATTAAAAGTATAAAAAAAAGAAAGAGAAAATTGACCCACTCAAGCACTGTCCATCTATTGGTACAAACTTTCTCTCTGTCAAGGTTGTGAGCACTCTGAGGGCAACAGCAATGTCATCCAACTGATTCTTTGTGTATAGAGAAAAAAAAAAAAAAACAAAACCTCATTACAGTGATTGAAGAGTCAGAACAAAGTGATACAGGCTTGAAAAGCTGGGCTCTTCCACCCTTGTCTCCACCTTCACAGGGACCACTTTCAGCGGCACACCCAGCTGGGGTTTCTTCATACAAGTGCAAATACCTAGTCCCCCTTTCTAATACAAGGGGCCCCCTGGCATATTCTATATTCTGCTCCACACCTTGTCCATCCCTGTATCTGTCTAGGGATCTTTCAACGTCAGCAGGCAGGGTTTTCTGGTATCTGTGGTGTGTCTGTCTGCATGGGACGCTCTAGTTTCACCAGGCCCTGTCGACGTCACAGGCTGCTGCAAGGAAAACTGGACGTTCTTCAAGGTTCTAAGTTCACGTGACCGCTGCTCAAAGGGTGTTGCATCACTGATTCCTGAAAGAAACCATCACAGGCCTCCTTAGGTCTGGACCGTTCCGCTCTCCTGACTGGGGTGTAGGACAGCATCCGTTTGCCCCACAGCCTCATCACCAACAGCCAAGGCTATCAGGTCCCTGAACTGTTGCTGGATCAGTGAAAAGTTGCATCTGAGTAACCTACATCTGCACCCATTCTATTTGCATCTATTTGGGGCTTCCCTGATAGCTCAGTTGGTAAAGAATCTGCCCGCAATGCAGGAGACCCCGGTTTGATTCTTGGGTTGGGAAGATCCGCTGGAGAAGGGATAGGTTACCTACTCCAGTATTCTTGCCTGGAGAATCCTATGGACAGAGGAGCCTGGCAGCTTACAGTCTATGGGGTCCAAGAGTCAGACACGACTGAGTGACTGAGTACACACAATTTTTGGCGCAACATGGAAGCACAAAACAACAACTTGGGTCGGTTAGGCTTCTGAAATGGGTGATAAGAAGTTTATCCCTGGATCCCCTGGACTCTTCCCTGAGGGAAGCCAGCTGCCGTGTTGTAAGTCCCACTGCGCTGAGACCACTGTGCTCTGGGGAAGTTCTAACTAGTCATGTGGAGAGGCAGCGTGGAGAAAGGGATGTGAAACCGGCCCAGGCACCAGATGGGGCAGTGAAGAAACCTTGAGAACTCTGCCGCAGGGGCCACTGGATTGAAAATGTTTGAGGAACCCCAAAGGAGAACTGCTGGGCTGATGAGGCGGCCCCAAGACCCGGGCGATCCCAGACCACAGCCTTAAGAATCAGGGCAGTTTATGAAATAGCAACAGTGGACCAGAAAACTATGTAATCTTGCGACAGCTAATTTCTCAGTTTCCTAATCTCTAAAATGGGAGTCATAAGGGTTCATGTGAGATTATGAGTTAGCATATAAATCAGTTCAGTTCAGTCGCTCGGTCGTGTCTAACTCTTTGTGACCCCATGGACTGCAGCACGCCAGGCTTCCTTGTCCATCACCAACTCCCGGAGCCTACTCAAACTCATAAATAGGTAAACACAATACATTTGATTACGGGGCTTCCCAGGTGGTGCAGTGGTAAAGAATCCACCTGCCAGTGCAGGAGACATGGGGTTGGTTCCTGGGTTGGGAAGATCCCCACGAGGAGAGGTGGCAACCCGCTTCAGTATCCTTGCCTGGAAAACCCTATGGACAGAGGAGCCTGGTGGGGTGCAGTCCATGGGGTCACAAAAGAATCGACGTGACTGAGCTACTAAACAACAAAGCAATAAAAAGATTATAATGATGTGTGATAATCGCTTGGAAACTGTTAGCTATTACTCTAAAATGAATGATTTTACGGGTAAATGCTATTATATTTACCCATATAATAGGTAATGTTACCCATATAATTTACCCATATAATAGGTAATAGGGGCAAAATGTTTTTAGTATTGAACTCACTGGGTAGACCATGGAATCGTCTTTCTCACAGCTTTGGCTATGGGAAAAGGACAGATTCAATGGCACCCTTACAATGGCAAGATCCATCCTGAACTTATAGGAGAAAGGAGAACTCAGCAAGGCACGATGAAGGGGCTCTGGCCCCTTGGTGACGAATTAGGGAAAAGTCCCTGTAAACTGAAGCAGTCTTTGGGGACGCTCTCTGGGTATGCCTCTAAATTGCTCAAGTGCTAGCTTCCTCTTTATGACCAAAACATCCCCAAACCCAGGAAGGTGGGGGGTGAGGCAGGTCGGCGACTTCCGGTCTAGGATGGGAGCTGACAAAAAGTGGCCACGGATGCTCCTGCAGCGCATCCAGTCTTCTGAAGAGTGGGAAGGGAATCGCACACTTGCCCCTGACGGCACAAGCCGTGAGAACAGCGTGTCTCTGCCTTTAGCTGGAATTTCATCAGCTCTGGGAACGCTGATTATCTAATGCTGATCAGAAGGCTGAGATCAGGAATGACTAAATGCAGAAATTATTTATTAACGAAAGCCTGTTAGGCCGTCTTTCAGAACTGAGGGTGAAGCGGAGGAACCAGGAGTCTCAGGAGAGGGTATTAAATGTATGTTGGAGCCACTGATGTGTTTATCCACTTAGATCCATTAAGTAGCCCCTGTGCATCGGGGGTGGCGCTGGAAACACAGGTAAGGCATTCGCGGGGAAGACACAGAGTCACCCTCAGTCTCAAGGTGGGGGTGGGAGGGGGCGGGTTGCAGAGGGACCCGAAGGACCTTTGAGGGGTGATGGAACTGTCCTGCACCACAATTGCGTCGGTAGTCATGTGACTGCCTACTGACCGCCCCCCCACCTGGTTGTATACTTAAAGTTGGCAAATTTCACTGTATGTAAACCACAGATCATGAAAGCGGGTCAAAAAGTGACCGGTCAACCACCAGCCATCCCTATACCATAGGGGAGAAAAAGCAAGACAAGCAATCGACGGAACCCAGGTAAGATGTCTGCATTGCCAAGCCTGGAATACGGAATATGCTTTTTCAAGCAGTGGGAGTAGTTTCCAGGAGGCACTGTGCTCTGTGTCATAGACCAGTTACATTATTTTCTAGGAGAAAGTCTCCAGTTCCAGTGGCCCTCCTGATGCCAAAGCACCTTGTTACACAAATCAGAGAGGGTGCAGGTATCCCTTCTTCCCTTACCTGGGACCTGAAAGGCCAGTGTTCCACCTTCCAGAACCCAGCTCAAACACACACCAGCTACAAACAAAGCCAGGGGGAAAGAACCCTTGGACACCAAGAGCCCATTTCTCCCAAGGGTAAATCTCCAAGCATGAGACGTCCCAAACCTAAACAGGTGCTTCCAAGATCAGTTTTCTCTAATGTCACTCATTGAGAAAGATAAGGAGATCATTGCAAAAGTGCCAGAAAACAAACAAAAAGCCAGAGTATTTTTCACTAATTCTAAATGCCTGGGGACTCTGCTTAATCCAGGATCCTGTCTGAGCTGCTGGCTACGCCTCAGCTGGATCCTTAACTGTGGATCTCAAGCAGTGAAATTAGAGAAAACTGACCCTTATGTGGGTCCAGTGAAAGTGAAGGTGAAGTCGCTCAGTTGTGTCCAACTCTTTGCGACCCCATGGACTGTAGCCTACCAGGCTCCTCTGTTCATGGGATTTTCCAGGCAATAGTACTGAAGTGGATTGCCATTTCCTTGTCCAGAGGATCTTCCCAACCCAGGGACTGAACCCTGGTATCCCGCATTGTAGACAGACGATTTACCGTCTGAGCCACCAGGGAAGCCCTATCTGGGTCCAGGTTGCATTCAAATAACCAGGAGAGATAAGTCACTTAACCACCCCCTTCTCTGTGTTGCTAGGTTATTGGATTAGCTAATAATCTCAGATTAGCTAATCTCTAGGTTTTTCAGGAGTCACCTATGGATGTGAGAGCTGGACCATAAGAAGGCTGAGCATAAAGAATTGATGCCTTCGAATTGCAGTGTTGGAGGAAACTTTTGAGGAGTCCTTGAACTGCNTGTCCAGAGGATCTTCCCAACCCAGGGACTGAACCCTGGTATCCCGCATTGTAGACAGACGATTTACCGTCTGAGCCACCAGGGAAGCCCTATCTGGGTCCAGGTTGCATTCAAATAACCAGGAGAGATAAGTCACTTAACCACCCCCTTCTCTGTGTTGCTAGGTTATTGGATTAGCTAATAATCTCAGATTAGCTAATCTCTAGGTTTTTCAGGAGTCACCTATGGATGTGAGAGCTGGACCATAAGAAGGCTGAGCATAAAGAATTGATGCCTTCGAATTGCAGTGTTGGAGGAAACTTTTGAGGAGTCCTTGAACTGCAAGGAGATCAAACCAGTTAATCCTAAAGGAAATCAACCCTGAATATTCATTGGAAGGACTGATAATGAAGTGCCAACACTTTGGCCACCTGATGGGAAGAGCCGATTCACTGGAAAAGACCCTGATGCTGGGAAAGATTGAGAGGAAGAGAGGAAGGGGATGACCGAGGATGAGATGGTTGGATGACATCATCGACTCAAGGGACATAAATCTGAGCAAACTCCGAGAGAGAGTGGAGGATAAAGGAGCCTGGCGTGCTGCAGTTCATGGAGTCAGATACGACTCAGAAACTGAACAACAAATCTCAGCAGAAAACCCTGATGGCCTAGGAGATGAGAGAGAGAAATCTGAACGGGATGGAGACACAGACAGGAAAAGTGCTTGAGTGAGGCCAGTTGGGGCGCCCTGGAGGGGGGAGCCCTAGGAGTGGGGAAGGGGTGCTCAGCGGCTCTCTGGGACTGAGGCCATGACTCCCCACTCCCCCCTCCTCCTTAAACGACACCTTCCCCTGTTGCCAAGTAGGAAGTGTAGGGATCACCGGGCACCAAGAACATGCGGCTATTTAAACGTGGGGAAGAGCGAAGCCCACAGCCAGCTTATCTCCACCTGACATCTCCACTCACTGGATTCTAGATTTTGTGAGAGTGGCGGTCACTGAGACCCAGAAGGACCTCTGGGGTCAGCGCCTGGGCCATGTCAGGTTGGTGCCACTGATCAAGGCACGTCACCAGCCACCAGTTTTTTGACAGGATCCAGCGGAGGCATGGCCAGCGGCTCAGACGGGACCCTGGACTAACCAGAGTCTGCAGGCATTTAGAATCAGGGAAACTACTGTGGCCTTTTGCTTTTGTCTGTCTGTTTGCCCTCTGGCACTTCCACAGTGATTTCCTTATCTTTCTCCCTGAGTGAAATAAGAGAAGGCTGATGGGGGTGGGAGTTGGGGGGAGGGGCAGGGAAGTGCTAGGCTTGCTGCCAGGCTGGACTTCGGGCAATATCTAGAATCTTCCTTCTAGAAAGGGAGGGCTGCCAGGTGGCTGCTAGAGAGACCACAAGGGGCCGGGCGGGGCGGGAGAGGCGACCAGACACCACCCCACGGAAGGAAAGCAAGGAGGGGCTCGTGGGATCCCTAACCCATGTCCCTCCCCCCTTCCCTAGGACTCTCCTTCTTCCCTGGATCTGTGCTGGAAGGCCCCTGTGGAAAGCGCATTTCAAGGCTCTGCGCTTTAAGCAGATAAGTGTGGATGACTCAGAGCGAGTGGGTGGTGACAGATGTCTGCAGCAAGCTCCAAGCAGCGTGCTGGGGAGAGCCTGGCCAGGGCCTGCGGGAAGGGCCAAGCCCCACCAGGGGCCAAGGGGCTCAGGGAATCGGAGCAGAAAGCTCACTCAAAACGCCTGAACCGCCAGCTCTGTCCGGCCCCTTCCCGCCTGTACCCAGCCTCAAGTCTGTGCAGTATCAGGAAGTCCCGGCGCTCCGGGCCGTCAGCCCAGCCCTGTTTAGGACCCGTGGCTGCCCTGTCTGCCTCCTATCCCTCACCCTTCCCTGCTGCCTGCCCCCCACCCCCACTGGAGGACTCCCTCCAGCATCAGGTTCTGGAAGTTTCCCTCCCATGTTCGTCTTCCCAGCCATCAAAGCACATCTGTCCTGCTGGCAGGTAAAATGCAGACAGCCCTCCAAGGGCACCTCCAGACCCCCCTTCCCCAGCTCAGCCCTGACTGACACAGGAGGGCTCACCTGGCTGGTCAAGTGCTCTGTTTGGGAAGGAGTTTCCATTATCCAGAAACTCACCTTGGAGAACCGCATGTTTCCTGCCCAAGCTGGGTAGGAAAAGGTTTGATGTTGTTGGTGTTGTGGTTTAGCCACTAAGTTGTGTCCGATTCTTTGTGACCCCATGGACTGTAGCCCACCAGGCTCCTCTGTCCATAGGATTCTCCTGGCAAGAATACTGGAGTGGGTTGTCATTTCCTTCTCCAAGGACCCTCCCCACCCAAGGATCGAACCTGCAATTTCTGCACTGGGAGGCGGATTCCTTACCACTGAGCCAGGAAAGGGTTTGGTACTAAGTCAACGGCAGTTAAAAAATCATAGTTGATTATAGGATAAGGAGGAATCACCCTTCTGATCCTTACTGGTGAAAGTATTTCTAGAAATGTCTTCCCACGTCTCCCATCTTTGAGAAGAACAGGTGGGCAGGATTTACCTGGCGGAAGCCCACGGTTTCTGTAAAGCAAAGGAGCCTCCAGTTCAACCAGCCCAAGCCACAGCGACCCGTCCCAGAGCCAGACCCGCTTCTGTGTGGAAGGGAGCCTTTGGCCTTGCTGCATCGCCCCTCGTGTTCTGCCCGCCTTTTCCCCTCCTGAGGGGGGTCTCACTCCCAATATGGTTCGTGGAAGAGTCCGTTTGTTGGGCCCAGTTATTTGGAGAGTCGTGCACCGTCCCCAGGCTTCCCCCAGTGGCTCAGAGGTAAAGAACCAGCCTGCAAGGCAAGAGGTGCAGAAGATGCGGGTTAGATCCCTGGGTTGGGAAGGCCTCCTGGAGGAGGACATGCAACCCACTCCAGTATTCCTGCCCGGACAAACCCACGGACACAGGAGCCTATGGGCTACAGCCCACGGGGTCTCGGAGTCAGATGACTGAAGTGACTTAGCACGCATGCACACACGCACGTCCACACCCTAAGTCAGGAGAACATTCTGTCTGCTTCTTTATGACCCTCTCCCCAGCACGGCCCACCCTGTTCTTCCTTTCCACAGTGGGCGTCTCAGAACACCCCAAATGCCCACAAGTGTCAGCCCCAAGTTTCCTTCTAGTCGTGAAAACGTGACTCTGAACATGACTGAGTCAACACAGCTGTGTGTCCAGAAGGATGTAGGTTGTGTGGGGTACGAGTCTGCTGAGTTGCCCTGATTCCATGTCTGGTTCTCAAGCCGGTGAGACCCTGCTCTGGGAGCCTTGGGCCCAGGAGAGAAGGAAGAGCCAGCTGGGGGCCAGCGCTGACCCCCGATTCCCTGGCCCTGGGTGGCCTGGACTGCTAACCCTCCAGGTGCTGCCTGCGGACTCCTGCTCGGGTCTCTGCTCTCTTATTTCTGGGACCCGCTCAGCAAGGCTCTAAGGAGCTGGAGCCATGATCATAGGCAGATGGCAGACGCCCTGAGAAGCAGACACGAGAGAGTGAAATGCCAGCACACACCTCGCCCGCGGAGTAAAATCTGAACAGAAAGCCATGTCGGGGTTTGCTTTTCTCCTGCCTTCTCCCCACCTGCCACTGGGCTGTATCTTAGGATGAAAGATGCCAAAGGAACCCAAGGAAGGAATTAAGATTCAAGGAAAACCAGGCCACTGTGACCCTCAGGGGAGCCGCACAGACATCCAGATGACCCACCCGAGGGCGTCACTGTCCACGTGAGACAGACGGGGAGGGGGAGGGCCTGGGCATCCCTGTCACCAACGACAGACGGAGAAGGGGCCAGACGGGACTCGTGGGGGAACCGCGTGAACACAACAGAACCCACAGCCCTCCAGCCTCAATTTCCTGATGAAAACCCTGACTGAAAAGACCCAGAGAACTCAGAAAACCAGGTCATTTCTAGGTCTCTCGTGGAGAGGTTCTGCCAGGCTCAGCCGGGACACCCACAACTGACCGCCACCTAGAGGGAGGGGCCTGCTGCTTATTGAGCATTTATTACCTGCCTGGGCTTCCCAGTTGGTGCGAGTGGTAAAGAACCCGCCTGCCAATGCAGGAGACATAAGAGATGTGGGCTCAACCCCTGGGCGGGGAAGATCCCCTTGAAAAGGAAATGGCAACTCATTCCAGTATTCTTTCCTGGAGGGCTGTGGGGCCTTAAGTTGCTCATGGGAAAGAAGTCTGGTCCAGGCAGACACAGGGCTGAAGGAGGAGGGGCAGCTGGCTCCTCCAGAAAGTCCTTGGCCTGTAGGTCCTGCCTCAGTTTCCTGCTAAGTCATGCCCATGATGGGAGTCAAGATAGGGCTCCATAGTGGGAGACAGGGCCCACACAGCACCGGAAGGAGGAGGCGGCAACTCTGGAGTCAGAGAGCCTGAGTTTGACCCCGCTTTGCCACGTACTAGCCACACAACCTCAGTAAATGATTCAAGTTCACAGAGCTCCAGTTTCTTCATGGGTAAAATGAGGCCAAAATTGTCATGAGATTTAATATCATGTATATCCAAGAAAATGTCAGACACGGTTCCTGGCACCTAATCAGTTCAGTTCAGTTCAGTCGCTGAGTCGTGTCCGACTCTTTGCGACCCCATAAATTGCAGCACGCCAGGAGTGCTTACTGCTTGGAGTTCACCCAAGTTCCCGGAGTTCACCCAAACTCATGTGCATTGAGTCGGTGATGCCATTCAGCCATCTCATCCTCTGTTGTCCCCTTCTCCTCCTGCCCCCAATCCCTCCCAGCATCATAGTCTTTTCCAATGAGTCAACTCTTCACATGAGGTGGCCAAAGTACTGGAGTTTCAGCCTCAGCATCAATCCTTCCAGTGAACACCCAAGACTGGTCTCCTTTAGGATGGACTGGTTGGATCTCCTTGCAGTCCAAGGGACTCTCAAGAGTCTTCTTCAACACCACAGTTCAAAAGCATCAATTCTTCAGTGCTCAGCTTTCTTCACAGTCCAACTCTCACATCCATACATGACCACTGGAAAAACCATAGCCTTGACTAGACAGACCTTTGTTGGCAAAGTAATGTCTCTGCTTTTGAATATGCTATTTAGGTTGCTCATAACTTTCCTTCCAAGCAGTAAGCATCTTTTAATTTCCTGGCTACAATCACCATCTGCAGTGATTTTGGAGCCCAAGAAAATAAAATCTGACACTGTTTCCACTGTTTCCCCATTTATTTCCATGAAGTGATGGGAACGGATGCCATGATCTTATTTTTCTGAATGTTGAGCTTTAAGCCAACTTTTTCACTCTTCTCTTTCATTTTCATCAAGAGGCTTTTTACTTCCTCTTCACTTTCTGCCATAGGGTGGTGTCGTCTGCATATCTGAAGTTATTGATATTTCTCCCAGCAATCTTGATTCCAGCTTGTGCTTCTTCCAGTCCAGCGTTTCTCATGATGTACTTTGCATATAATTTAAATAAGCAGGGTGACAATATACAGCCTTGACAGGCTCCTTTTCCTATTTGGAACCAGTCTGTTGTTCTATGTCCAGTTCTAAATGTTGCTTCCTGACCTGCATACAGGTTTCTCAAGAGGCAGGTCAGGTGGTCTGGTATTCCCTTCTCTTTCACCTAATACATAGTCAATAAACACTTCCCAAAATGTAAACAGCTATTAGCAGTTTAAGAGGTGATATGAAGACAACCAGTCCATCCTAAAGGAGACCAGTCCTGGGTGTTCATTGGAAGGACTGATGCTGAAACTCCAATACTTTGGCCACCTGACACGAAGAGCTGACTCATTTGAAAAGACCCTGATGCTGAGAAAGATTGAGGGCTGGAGAAGGGGACGATAGAGGATGAGATGGTTGGATGGCATCACCAACTCACTGGGCATGAGTTTGAGTAAACTCTGGGAGTTGATGATGGACAGGGAGGCCTGGTATGCTACAGTCCATGGGGTCGCAAAGAGTCGGACACGACTAAGCAACTGAACTGAACTGGCTGATGAAGACAATCCTTCTAATAAAATCTCCAGCTGACCAAAGGGAGTTATCAATTAAGTCAACCTATAGGAGAACTATATGAACACAGCTTAACACAAAATAAGGCAAAAAACAAAAAGCATAGTCATTAATGTATAATGTATACTAGCCCATGGGCGCAGTATAAGGGGATGTTAAGGGGCTTCCCAGGAGGGGATGAGCATCTGGTGGGAGGAGAGACTGGAAGACTATTAAAGGCCTGTGGTTAGAAGGGGAGCAATGAGGGACTGGAAAAATCCAAGAAGGATTCCAATAGTTAACAACGGAGCCTATACATGAGTGATACTGCACTGCATATTTGAAGTTGCTAAGAGTAGATCTTGACATTGCTCATCATAAGAAAAACAACTTCTCGCAACTATGAATGGTGATGGATGTTAGCTAGACTTTCCATGATGATCACTTCCCATCACAGACAAATAACTGAATCACTGCGCTGTGCGCCTGAAACTAATATAATAGTTGTACGTCCATTATGTCTCAATTTTAAAAAGTGCGTCTGCTCCAGAAAACTAAAACAGCTGAGCTGAAGTGAGAACCCCAAATTCGCACCCCCATTCCAGGGCTCCCTGGCTGCTCAGCATCATGAACTGATGATGTCACGACCACATGCCTTACTCATCTCGGAACGGCCAGTGCCTGGCGTGCAGGACCCAAGAGGGTGTCTCACTAAAGTGTCTTTTAATATCAGACTGGGGACCAGCCTAGAAGAGGTGCCCACAGCCTGTGATGAGGTCCCCCTCACCCAGCCTCAGTCTCCCAGACCCCCCACCCTCACCCCCCGCCAACTCCTCAATAAAGACAGAGTCGAGCCTCAGGGTACCTGGTTTCTCTCCCCAGTTCCACCCTTGTGACTTCAGATGAGATTAAGAACCTTAAACATCCTAGATTTTCAATTATCTTCCATGCACGAATTTAATATTTTAACCTTTCCTTTCCTCTTCTATAAAAAGGAGCTGAATAACTTGTCTCATAGGCCTAATATTGGGTGAAAAATGGAAAACGAAAGCAGATCACTCCCCCCCACAAGACTGATGGAGCTCTTGGCAGTTTGGACATAAACTGAGGAAGCAGTTGGAGAAGTCAGCGGGCTGGGGGGGGGGCGGGG
>SJYA01000582.1:1218361-1301724 GCA_006410615.1 Neotragus moschatus | reverse complement strand
GCGAGCTCAAAGCAGTGTACCTCAGTAAGAGTGGAGGTCCTGGCCAGCCGGCCATGTCTCCGAACCCAGCCCTTTCCAGCCCAGAGCACCACTTGTGGCTCGCAGACTCGGTCAACAGTCCAGACCTCGGGTCCTCAGCCTCCCTCCTTCTCCTTCATGCAGAGAACAGACTAGTCTTAGCTCAGACCAGGGTGAGGACATTGTCCACCCTCTCTTCCTCCCCTTTCTGGTCACCCCCTCACCTCCTATTTTCCGTTTCTTCAATGTCTTTCCCAGAAGTTAAAAGCAACAAGTACAGTTTTCACAGCTCACCTTCCACTGGCCAGAGACCGACCGACACAAGTTATGTGGTCAAGAGCCTTCCCAGGGACCATGGGGCAGGTGTCCCAGAGTCCCCAAGCATCCCAGACCCTTTTTCCCTTTGGGGCAGATTCAATAAATGATGACTCAGGGCAGGGAGGGAAGTCAGACCCTGCGGAGATTTCAGCCAGGGAGATTTAAGGTGGGTGGGAGGGGAGGGTGGGGAGGGGGCAGACCCCGCACTCACGTGGGTGGGGGAGGAGGGATCGAACTCAGAGGAGGAACAGAGATGAATTCGCCTCCCCCCTCCCCCCGCAACACACACACACACACACACACACACACACACACACACACACACACGCCACCTTCACGAGTTATTCCCTAAACCTCCAAGAAAAAGTTATGTAAGGAGGTAGGGGAGGGAACATTTGGTTCGGCCTGGAGGTGTTTAATTGAATAAAAGGCTCCCCAGGAACAAAGCGAGAATCAGCATCCTTCTTGCATACAGAGGAAACAAAGCATCGCGAAAGAGCAAAAGCCGCACACCCAGGCACCACAGTGACCAGCACGCACTCAGACAGCCGACTCCTCCGGAGGTCTGCTTACTCAGCCCCGAGCGGTCCAGGAGATCTCCGCTTCCCGGGCGCTCATCGGCGGCGGCGGCGGGAGACGCGCCGGCTGACAAGCGATGGGGGAGACACAGCGCCCCCAGCTCGGGGAAAAAAAATCCTGCCGCCTCGCTGGCTCCCAAGCCTCCCCGAGAGAGAGACAGACAGAGAAGGGGGCTCCCCAGCCCCCTCAGCGCGGGCGATTTCTAGGGTTCCGCTGGACGCACATCTGCGACAGATGGGGACCGAGCGGGCTGGGTGTGTCCCCAGTCCCCGGAGCTGCGCGGGCGGCAGGCGTGATGGCTGGAGCCCGCGGTGCGGCTCACGACACAGGCGGCACGGGGCAGGTCCCCCCATTGACGGGACTGCAGCAAACTGTCATGACCACCGCATGGGGGGGGCGCGGGGGGAGGGGCTGGCAGAGAGGCGACTCCTCACTACCCTGGTCCAGGGAGCGGGAGGGAAGACTCTGCCAGATCTTTTAAAAAGACAGGCAGCCGGACAGAGGGAGGTGGGGCAGATTGCCGGTGGGTGCTGCAGTCGGTGGCCCTGAGCTCCAAGCCCGCTCCCAGGCCTGCAGGGTTCTCATCTCCCTTCAAGGGGGGTAGTGGGGAACCGCCATGGCTCCAGGAACCTGGGCCTCTGGCGGGCCCTGCCCTTGGGATACGGACAATGCCGCTTTTATTTCTCTCTGGCAAGTAGACGGATGCTGAATCTTCCCTCTGTTCCTGGGGAGCCTCTTAGTCGATGAAACACCTCCAGGCCGAACCAAACGTTCCTTCCCCTTCCTAGAGCACTCCCAAAGGCCCTGCGAGTGGAATTCCCACTGGAAATCCCAGAGCCCCAGCCCTGACCAGACCAGCTGCAAAGCCACATCCTGCAGGCCACGTGGTCCCTGCCGGGTATCAACCCAGTCTACCTGCTTCCCTGTCATTCTGATGCTCTGACATCCGGGGCCTCACTGACCCTGGAGGGAACGGCCCTCCCAGGGCTCTGCCAATCCCTAGAGTCAGCAAACCGCTCCCCTTTATCATGTCAAAACCTGCGAGATGCCAAGCCCACACCCCTCACCTCTTCCGAGGCTCTCACCTTCACCAGATACCAGACAACGAGGGGGCGGCCCCTGCACCCAGAGGTCCCCCCGGCCTCCGCCAGAGCTGAAATGATTCAAACTCACCAACCCTTTGCCTGCTCACCTGCCCCACCTGCTCCTTCCCACAGAAACCACTGGGGAGGTTCCTGCCCACATTCTCCCCAGGCTCCTCCTGCCTCCTCACCCACCCCTTGCTTCCCCTGTGTGCTGTGGGAGCTCCTGTTTCCAGGGATCACAAGTATACTAGCCTTCTGCCTGGTGGCGGTCACACTGGTGTCACCCGAAGGACATCCAAGCCATCTCAGACCTGAGCATAGACACTCTGTGACCACAGCCCAGGCCCCGTTCCTCTGAGAAAACAGTCTCCCAGGGCTGCTGGTGGAGTAACTGGTGAGCAAGCATTTGGACAAAAATAAGCATTGGCTTGGGGTGGGAGGGCTTTTTTTTTTTTTTCCTTCTGTAACCAGAGGGCAGCGTAAACTCACTGTTTAGCAAAAAGCTGGTGCCATTTCGGTCACTTCAGAGCCAGCCCTGCGGCCAATCCTCCCCGGGTACAGGGACGAGGGGTCCCCTGGAGACCCAGCCAATCACAATATTTTCTCCAGCTGGTTCTGGAACTAGCCTCGCTGGGTGAGCTGGGCTTGTTTTATTTTCTGTGTGCTTTATTCCAAAGCATACAAACAAGCTTGAGGCAAAAACGCCTAATTAGCTTTGCTTGGAATAGCTTGCGATGGCAGGGCTACCCCATCCAAAAATGTCCAAAGGTTTGCAACGTTTGGAGGCAAGTGCCTGTGAATGACTTACAGGGCACGGATGACTCTCTGCAGTTCTGATCACCAGACAGCCTGAGTCTCAGGAACCTGGAATATTCTTTAGAGATGGAGAAGCACAGGCCACTCTGCTCTGGCCGCCAACTTGCCGAAACAGATGTGGTCAACGTCTTCACCTGCGTTTATTCTCGCTTCCAAAATCTCCACTGACCCTTCACACTTCCTCAGGCTCTGAGGTTTTCCACCTACTCTCCTGGGAGGGTGGATGTCAGTGTTCTGTAAGGAGGAGACCCAAGGGACTGTGTTAGCAAGGCCAGAAGACCCAGGAAGACTGTAGTCAGCCCCACTGCTAGTCTCCGGAATATTGTGTCTCCCTTCTCCCACCCCACGATTCAGTGCCCCCAAATCAATCTCCCTAAACACTTCTTTCCAAACTTTACTCTCAGCACCCTCACCAGATCCAAAAGGACAAACCAAAACCAAAAGAAAGCAATCCCCCCAAAACACTCCGTATCACCTGCGAGATAAACCCAAGGTCCCCAGGGTGCTAGGCCAGGCCCACCAGCCATCCAACCTTCTGGCATCGTGGGCTGGGCTGAACTGTCCCCCAGGGGCCTCGGGGGGCCTCACCATCCCCCCACAGGTTTCATTAGCATCTGTAGGTTATGACCTGGCCTGTCTCCTGAGACTGATTTCTCAAGGGCTAGCTATCTCAACCTGAACAAGAGGTAGCTGGGTAAAACACTGCCTACTGTACGAATAAGGACACTGCAGTTCAGGGAGGCTGAGATGCCACGGTTATGGACAGAGCTGAGACACCATGGCTACGGACAGAGCTGAGACGCCACGGTTACGGGCAGAGCGGAGACGCCACGGTTACGGACAGAGCTGAGATGCCATGGTTATGGACAGACCAGTGGCAACACCGGGACTCAGTGACTGCTGTATTTCCCTCCAGTCCTGATAGGTTCACATCCCAGCCCATTTTGATCTGTTTACTTTTGGTCATTTGAATCTTCTGGCATTTCTGTGGCACAGGTCTATGACATGTGTAATTAAAAATAAGCGGAATGGGCTTGTGCTCTCAAAGTCGGTAATTTCCCTTTGAGGGGTTCGTGCCAAAGAAAATCTGAATTGCAAAAAAAAAGGTTTCTGCACAAGGCGAGTTTGCAGCAAAGAGGAGGCCCCAATGGCACGTGAGTGTGCAAGAAGGGGAAGGGGGTCTCGGCCAGGCTGCTCTGACAGGGCCACATGGTGCTGTTAGGAAACCACCGCAGCGACGTTCAAGAAGCAAGCAACGTAAGGGATGCGGCTGGAGAATTGCAAACCAGGCACAGCCATCGCCTCACTGTGTAAGGGACACAGAAGACCAGAAACACACGTCACACACAAGTCAGCGTGTCCCCACTCAGCCCTGACGAGACAGACCAGGGTTAGAGTCTGAGCGTTTCGTAATCTAACACAAGCCCTTTGCCGCGCCCCACTCCATCTTGGGCTGTGAATCTGAAACTCAAGACACTGCGTGCAATCTCAGTCCTGTGACCAGGCGCCACTGCAGGAGGGCAGCCCCTGCAGCAAAGGGACCCACAGCCCCGAGTCCAGATCTGCCTGGCTTTGAGCGTGCGTGTCACGCCCTCAGCCAATGCAGAGGACACCGGCTCGATCCCTGCTCCAGAAAGATCCCACATGCCCCGGGGCAACCGAGGCCGTGCACCGCAACTACTGAAGCCGCGCGCCTAAGAGCCTGTACTCCACAGCAGGAGTCGCCACTGCAAGGAGAAGCCCATGCACCGCACGAAGGGCAGTCCCCGCTGACCGCAGCCAGAGAAAGCCTGTGCAGTAAGACAGATCCAGCACAACCAAAAATCAATCCATCAGTCAAAGCGCTTAAAGAGAAAAAAAGGTCCAACCTCGGCCAAGGGCCTGGTTCCTGGCTGTACTAACCGCACTTGGATTTCCCTCGGAAGCTGGGGGGCCAGAAGAGGGGGCAAGGCATGGTGTTGGCTGGGCCATCCACTGGCATGGCGTGGTGTTGGAATGCATTAGCTTGGCCATCCACTGGCGTGGCGTGGTGATGGCTTGGCGTTGGCTGGGCCATCCACTGGCATGGCGTGCTGATGGCTTGGCGTTGGCTTGGCCATCCCCTGGCAATGACATCTGAGATGTTCTAGATCAAGCAGGGATGTGAGTGCTGTGACGTCTGACTTTGGAATCCTTTCTACACACAGCTTGTGGCCAGCACTCCTGTACCTACTCACTATGCAATACATTAGGGCAGTTTGGTGGCTTCCCAGTTGGCCAATCAAAAAAGGGCAGAAGACCTAAAGAGATATTGCGCTAAAGAAGACATACAGATGGCCAAGAGGTACATGAAAAGATGCTCAACATCACTAATCATTTGAGAAAAGCAAGTCAAAACTACAGTGAGGCACCACCTCACACCAATCAGACTGACCATTATCAAAATGTCTACAAATGATAAATGCCGGGGAAGGTATGGAGAAAAGGGAACTCTTCCACACTGTTGCAGGTGTGCTAAGTCACTCAGTCGTGTCCGACTCTTTGCAACGCTATGAGAGGAGCCCCCCAGCTCCTCTGTCCATGGAATTCTCCAGGCAGGAATACTGGAGTGGGTTGCCATGCCCTCCTCCAGGGGATCTTCCCAACAGCCACCAGGGAAGCCCACCACACCGTTAGTGGGAAGGTCAATTGGTGAAGCCACCATGGAGAACAGTAAGGAGGTTTCTCAAAAAACTAGAGCTCCCATATGATCCAGCAGTACCACTTTCGGGCATGTATCTAGGAAAGATGAAAGCTNCAGCCACCAGGGAAGCCCCCGACACCGTTAGTGGGAAGGTCAATTGGTGAAGCCACCATGGAGAACAGTAAGGAGGTTTCTCAAAAAACTAGAGCTCCCATATGATCCAGCAGTACCACTTTCGGGCATGTATCTAGGAAAGATGAAAGCTCTAATTTGAAAATATACATGCACCCCAATGTTCATTGCAGCACTATTTACAATAGCCAAGACATGGAGACAATTTAAATGTCCATCGCCAGATGAAAGGATAAAGAAGATTCAGTATATATATGCAATGGAATTACTCAGCCATAAAAAGAATGAAATAATGCCACTTGCAACTACAAGGGATGCACCTAGAGATATCCTACTCAGTGAAATAAGTCAGACAGAGAAAGACAAATATATATCATTTATAGGTGGAAACTTTAAAAAAAAATAGTACAAATAAATAAACTTCTTTACAAAACAGAAATAGACCCACAGACACAGAACACAAACTTAATGGTTACCAAAGGGGGAATAGGAGGAGGGATAAATTGAGAATTTGGGATGAACAGATAAAAACTACTATATATACAACAGATAAACAAAAAGGACCTACCTTATATAAAATAGATAAACAAGAAGGACCTACTGTATAGCACAGGGAACTATAATATACTGTTATCTTGTAATAACCTATAATGGAAAGAATTTGAAAAAGAATGCATGTATCTATCTATATCTATATATATCTGAATCACTTTGTTGGAGAAAGAAATGGCAACCCACTGCAGTATTCTTGCCTGGGAAATCCCACTGACAGAGGAACCTGGCAGGTTATATAGCCCATGGGGTCACCAAGAGTCGTACATGACTTAGCGACTAAACAACAACGATTTTGTTGCACACCTGAAACACTGTAAATAAACTCTACTTCAAAAAAAATAAAATAGAAAGTATAACTTTTTTTTTTCATCTCAGGTGTACATGAGAAAGTATAACATTTTGGATATGTTGGATTAAATAAAATACCACTCTATATCTGCAATGAAAATAAAAATAAATAAAATAAAATAAAATATCCCAGTTAGGAATCAATTGGCAGAAGAGGGCACTTGGGACCTGGAACATCTTTACTGACATCTACGGCAGAGGATGCATTAATCGGCTCAAGGAGGGTTAAGGCTCCTTCTCACTGGCGAAATGAGTGGTGTCAAGGCAAGTGCTGGCTCAGGAGGCCGGCATGAGCTACAGCAGCCTGGAGAAAAGCCGTCAGAGAATCCAGCCAGCACCCCTACCCATACCCACCGCAGCCCTGGAGGCCACGGTGCCCACATCCTGTGCCTTGGATGCCTGAACTCTGCTGTTAGGTCGGCCATTCCCGCCACAAGGACACCTCTGAGTTCTGCTCAGAGCGAATCTACTGAAGGGCAGCCAGACTGCCCCTGAGCTACAGTAGGTTGTTCCTAACCATCCGTAAGGGTTTAGCAAACTTGGATCCAAGATTTCCTCTCACTGTAACGTATCACCCAGCCCTGAGGCTGCCGGGATGGAGGCGGTGGGGGAACACATGGCCCTACCCACCTCCAATAGTTATCAAATTCCCCAGGTGTTTCCTAAGCAGCCAAATTGGCTCAGAGCCCTCTGCCACTCAGCCACTCCCTCGATGCCTCCATCCAGGTAGAACCAGCAGTTCCAGAACTCCTGAACTGCAAAGATATTTGGAATCAGTGGGATCTCGTGCCCTGATCTTAATGGAAAGGAACCAGAGAGAAACCAACCCTAGCCCCAAAGGGTAACAGTTTCTCCATCTTTCACAGCCTCGTCCTGGACTCTCGAAGGTCTTTAGAGACTCACCCCTGGAGCCCCACAGGGGGACATGCTTCCAGGTCACAAGCTCCCCTGAGCCGTGAATGTCGAGCAGGGTGCTTGAGCTCCTCCTCCAAGGAAATGCACTGACCATGCACACACACACACACACACACACACACACACGCACACACACACACACACACACTTTACAGCGCTTGTGTCTGGAGCATGTCACCTGCCGGATCACGGAGTCACCACCATCAAATAACTAATAATGTGTGTGAGCTCTGGGCTTCCCTGGTGGCTCAGACGGTAAAGAATCTGCCTGCAAAATAGGACTGCTGTTACTGCTAAGTCACTTCATTCGTGTGCGACTCTGTGCGACCTCAGAGACGGCAGCCCACCAGGCTTCCCCGTCCCTGGGATTCTCCAGGCAAGAACACTGGAGTGGGTTGCCATTTCCTTCTCCAGTGCATTAAAGTGAAAAGAGAAAGTGAAGTCGCTCAGTCGTGTCAGACTCTTGGCGACCCCATGGACTGCAGCCTACCAGGCTACTCTGCCCATGGGATTTTCCAGGCAAGAGTACACCCAGGTTCAATTCCTGGGTCAGGAAGATCCCCCGGAGAAGGGCATGGCAATCCACTCCAGTATTCTTGCCTGGAGAATTTCATGGACAGAGGAGCCTGGAGGGACACAGTTCACGGAGTTGCAGAGTCAGACACGCCTGAGAGGTTACCACACACACACAGCATGCAAGCTCCAAATCGCATGCTCCCACTGGGGAGTGACTTGCCCGAGGCCACGTGGCTGGGTGCCCAGAGGCCCAGGCCTAGGACTCGGGTGCTCTGGACTTTGACCCCCCGCACCTGCCAAGGAGGAGGTCAGCCCCGCCTGCTGGAACGCTGGGTCTGTTCACACGGCCCCGCAGTGGCCTCTCCTCTAACTTCAGTTCAGACAAGCCCAGGTGTGCAAGATGCAGAGGGCAGGGTGGACAGGGAAGGATTCGCCCTTCCTGCTGGCAGCCAGAACGGACGAGGCATGTGAAAGGAGCGTGGATGGACTGGGGGGTAAACAGCCGCACAGGCTCAGGCGTTTGCCCATCACCGCCAACACGGGCCTCTTGGGCTCTCGGGGTCTTCTTGGAGCCCGCCTCCACCCCCGCCGGCCACAGAGACTCTCCCTCCCAGGCTCCTCCCGCCTGCATCCTGAGCCTGAGGCTCCAGGGGAGTCCACATGATTCTGAACACAGCAAGTCTGCACCTGAATGTTTTATCCAGGTCACTGCCGGCTGAGGAGGAAGCTCCTCAGATCTGAGACGCGGAGGGCCTGCCATCCGGGACGCCAGAGTGCTCACCTTCACAGGAGCAGCGTGGCGCTAAGGGAGCCCCCGTGTTCCTCACTCACTCTGGAGTTAAACACATAGGATGGGCTTGCGAAGGGCCCTCCGTCTGCAGGGGGTCTCCACCGTCCACCACAGTTCTAGCTCCATCTCTCAGAGGCCCTCCCTCCTCACAACGAGTATCCAGGGACCCTCAAACACATGTCAGCCTCAGGCTGGGTTTCTGGGACCCAAGACAAGTAGAAGACGAGATTCCCCAACCTCGTGGACTTCAGTCCTGGCCAGGAGGAAGGTCATGGAGATGAGGAATAAGTAGGCTGAGGGTCTCTGCAGTACCTCATGCAGTGTAGACAGTGGCCACCATAGTAGGGTCCAGAAGGAAGTGGCTGCTTTGGAAGAAAGTCGTAACAGAAGAACTTCATGCAAGGAGCAAGGTTGAGGCTGAGAGCTAAGAAGCAGCAAGTGAACAGAGGCCCTGGAGGGTCCTGGCATTTGGTCAGGCTCCCTCTTTGGTCCCTGGACTGGAGGAGGAAATGGCAACCCACTCCAGTATTCTTGCCTGGAGAATCCCCATGGACAGAGGGCCCTGGAAGGCTACAGTCCATAGGGTTGCAAAGAGTAGGACACAATTGAGCAACATGTCTTGGTCCCTCACATGCAGCCAAGGCTCTGGAAGGCTCCAGAAACTAGCTCTTCCATTGAAGCCAGAAGGCAGACTTGGCTCATCCACAGTTAAGAGGCTGACAGGCTGAGCTTGGCTAAACTCAGGCAGGTGCTCCAGTTCTGGAAGCCTGTGACCTCAAACTGTCTCAAAGGCACTGCCGAACAGATGGTCTAGGCTGCTGGGGTGGTGGTGGAAGGCCAGGCTGGTGCTAAACAGGCCCCCGTCTTCCCGATTTAATTGAAACCGACACAAATCACCTTGGGCACAAAACATTTTTTTCGTCTAGGCCGCCCTCTGTCACCGAGGTCCTCAAGCTCTCCTTCCCTTAGGCAATCTGGGCTCTTCTCCCTATGTCCTTCCTCATCCCTTTAAACCAGATGCTGCCATCCTACATCTCCCCGCCCCCGGGCCCCTGCCTGCAGGCGTCCCTAGAAAGATGTAGGAACAGGAAGGTTCGTGTACCCAGATTTGTTGGCTACAAAGATTCCCTGTCAATTAATTTTTCTAAAAATGGAATAAACACTAAAACTTGAGCTGAAACTTAGAACACATTTAACACTTTTACAAGAAGTCAGATGACACCACCCTTAAGGCAGAAAGTAAAGAAGAACTAAAGAGTGTCTCGATGAAAGTGAATGAGGAGAGTGAAAAAGTTGACTTAGAGCTCAGCATTCAGAAACAAAGATCATGACATCCGATCCCATCACTTCATGGCAAATAAATGGAGAAACAGTGGAAACAGTGGCTGACTTTATTTTTCTTGGCTCCAAAATCACTGCAGATGGTGACTGCAGCCATGAAAATAAACGATGCTTATCTCTTGGAAGGAAAGTTTTGATCAACCTAGACAGCATATTAAAAAGCAGAGACATTACTTTGCCAACAAAGGTCCATCTAATCAAGGCTATGGCTTTTCTAATAGTCATGCATGGATGTGAGAGTTGGACTATAAAGAAAGCTGAGCACTGAAGAACTGATGCTTTTGAACTGAGGTGTTAGAGAAGACTCTTGAGAGTGCCCTGAACTCCAAGGAGATCTAACCAGTCCATCCTAAGGGAGATCAGTCCTCAGTGTTCATGGGAAGGACTGATGTTGAAGCTGAAACTCCAATCCTTTGGCCGCCTGATGCGAAGAGCTAACTCATTTGAAAAGACCCCGATGCTGGGAAAGACTGAAGGCAGGAGGAGAAGGGGAGGACGGAGGATGAGATGGTTGGATGACATCACCAACTGGACGGACATGAGTTTGAGTAAACTCTGGAAGTTGGTGATGGACAGGGAGGCCTGGCGTGCTGCAGTCCATGGGGTCACAAAGAGTCAGACACGACTGAGCGACTGAACTGAACTGAACTGAAAAGAAGACATATGGAAGTGAGTCTCATACTCCTCAAAGATGTGTGGGAGCCCTGACTTCCAGGACTTTATTAGGAAATAGGGCCTTTACAGAAGCAATCAAGTTAAAGTGAGAGCACTAGGGTGGACCCAAGTTCAATATGATGGTGTCCTTATAAACNAAAGAAGACATATGGAAGTGAGTCTCATACTCCTCAAAGATGTGTGGGAGCCCTGACTTCCAGGACTTTATTAGGAAATAGGGCCTTTACAGAAGCAATCAAGTTAAAGTGAGAGCACTAGGGTGGACCCAAGTTCAATATGATGGTGTCCTTATAAACAGGGAGATTTGAACACAGATGCAGACATGTAGTGGCTTCCTTGGTGACTCAGCGAAAATAATCCACCTGCAATGCAGGAGCTGCAGGTTCGACCCTTGGATCGGGAAGATCCCCTGGAGGAGGGCATGGCTACCCACTCCAGTATTCCTGCCTGGGGAATCCCCATGGACAGAGGAGCCAGGCGGGCTATAGTCCATGGGGTTGCAGAAGAGCTGGACACGACTGAAGCAACTGAGCATGCAAGCACACAGACATGTAGAGACAGAAGGCGACCAGCCAGGAACCTAGAACTGAGGTCTGAAACAGACGTCCCCCGCACGGCCCGCCCACACCCTGATTTCAGACTTCCCACCCCAGATCTGGGAGACAATACACGTCCGTCCGCAGTTCCGAGCCCCCCCAGTTTGTGATGCTTTGTTATGCAGCCCCAGGACACTCACCCACTTGCTCTTTCGTTTTTTCACAGCTTTATTAAGATAGAATTAACATACCATACAATTCACCCAATTACGTGCACGATAAATGGTCTTAAGTGTTTCACACACCTGTGTAACCACTGCCACAATGAATGTTAAAGCATTTTCATCACCCCCAAAAGAAGCCTCGTGTCTACTAGGAGTCACTCCCCATACCCTTCTCCTCCCCCAGCCCACAGCAACCACGGATTTAGGTTGGGTATCTGTGGACTTGCCACTTGTGAACACTTCTTTTTTTTTTTAAATAGTCAATTACTGGGCACCTAAGTGCCACCCCTCCTTTTTATTTGGCTGTGCCAAGTCTTAGCTGCGGCTTGTGGGATCTTCGTTGCCGTGTTTAGTATCTTTTCCTGCAGCATGCAGGACCCAGTTTCCTGACCAGGGATTGAACACTCTGCATCGGGAGCAGAGAGTCTTAACCACTGGACCACCGGAGAAATCCCTGAACACTTCTTATAATGGAACTATTCACCCTGTGGTCTCTTCTGACCGAATTCCTTATCTTTTCAAACAGAACATAACTCGGCTATTTAAACAGGTCAGCACTATACTGTGGGGTCAGGGGGATGGACGGGAGAGGGGGTGGAGAGGAGAGGGGAGGTGTGGGGACCTACTGGCCTCAGGATCGGAGTTCGGATCTGCTCCCCACTCCCTGGTTCTGTGACCTTAAGTGAGTTACTTAACCTCCTACTTAACCTGGCCCAGGGTCCCTTTCTTTATAAAGACACAATTGCAGCCTCAGAGCCAAGTGATGACTCAGTGACTACACGTGTGCGGGCCTGGCACCGCTGGCTTTACTGTCAATCCACTTCTCACGCCTTGAAGACGAGTCACCACTTACTAAGTGCTTAGTCGCTCCGTCGTGTCCAGCTCTTTGTGACCCTGTGGACCGAAGCCCTCTAGGCTCCTCTGTCCATGGGGATTCTACAGGCAAGAATGCTGGAGTGGGTGGTCATGCATCATTTAATACAGAAGTGGAGTCCGGGATGCTGGGGCAGGGAAGTCCTGGAGGAGGGACCCTTTCACGGAATTCCCCAAAGTGCTGCTCTTTCTCATAGCTGATGAGAAAGGCTCCACATGGAGTGGCCTAGTGCTGGGTTCTGTGAATTAAACAGCACAATGACAGCCCTGATCGGAATCTTCTGTCTCCTGCCTCACACTTAGCTTCTAAAGCTGCTCTCGTTTCCAGAGACTTCTCACCTTCCACCTTCTCTAGGAAGGAGCCCAGCCACCACCCTCGAGGTCCTGACCACCCAGCTCACCGTCCACTCCCTGTGATGTGGGGCCGGGCACCCAACCGCAAGCTGCCGCGAGACCGGAACCCACGGCAGTCTCCCCATCGCCCGATGGCCCTGCTCATGAGCAGGGAGATCACATATCGGGGGTGCAAAGTCATCATCAGGCTTTGTGACCAGGATGTGGACACCCAAACGATACGTGGGTGCTGCGGGAATTGGGGGGGCACCCAGGAGCAGGGGCCGCCCTTGCAGGCTCTGTGACATGAACCACGAAGCCCAGTCTGGCCTCTGTCTGCAATCGCCTCCCCTGCCACGTGCCAGGTGTGCGGTGGACACAGACCCCTCCTCGTAGACAGGAAAGCAGAGCCCAAGGTGACGGAGCCTCGGCCTCCAGACCATCACAGGCCTTGTCTCCCTGGAAACTTCATGCCTCAGCGACACGCAAGGCTCGGGAAGGGGCTGGGAAGAAATGACACCCTCCATCTGGTTCTCAAGCCTTCCTCAGCCTGATGCTGTGGTCCGGCCCCCTCCCCGCCCGCAGGTTGAGCCCGGAGACCCCCTCCCCCGTGGGTGGGAGCTGGAAGGGAGGTAGAGCCCACCCCTAGCTAAGTCACTGGTGTACTGGCTGCTACCCCAGAGGGCACATCAGGGTCCCCAGGCACCTTCTCAAAACATGGCCGCCCAGGGCCCCTCTAGAACCGCTGAATCAGATGGGCAAACAAGCACATGGAGAGGTGACTGCTCAGGGGCCCTCCTGGTCACAGATACAAAGTCCCCAAGAAGGAAACATGAAATCATAGATCCAAGTCTTCCTTGTAAGAAGGAATCCGGCGTTGATTAATGCAAACTACCTTCCTCTTGAGAAACCTGTATGCTGGTCAGGAAGCAACAGTTAGAACTGGACGTGGAACAACAGACTGGTTCCAAATCGGGAAAGGACTACATCAAAGCTGTATATTGTCAGCCTGCTTATTTAACTTCTATGCAGAGTACATCATGAGAAACACTGGGCTGGAAGAAGCACAAGCTGGAATCAAGATTGCTGGGAGAAATATCAATAACCTCAGATACGCAGACGACACCACCCTTATGGCAGAAAGTGAAGAGGAACTAAAGAGCCTCTTGATAAAAGTGAAAGAGGAGAGTGAAAAAGTTGGCTTAAAGCTCAACATTCAGAAAACCAAGATCATGGCATCTGGTCCCATCACTTCATGGGAAATAGATGGGAAAACAGTGGAAACAGTGACAGACTTTATTTTGGGGGGCTCCAAAATCACTGCAGATGGTGAATGCAGCCAGGAAATTAAAAGATGCTTACTGCTTGGAAGGAAAGTTATGAGCAACCTAGATAGCATATTCAAAAGCAGAGACATTACTTTGCCAACAATGGTCCGTCTAGTCAAGGCTATGGTTTTTCCAGTAGTCATGTATGAGTGTGAGAGTTAGACTGTGAAGAAAGCTGAGCGCCGAAGAATTGATGCTTTTGAACTGTGGTGCTGGAGAAGACTCTTGAGAGTCCCTTGGATTGCAAGGAGATCCAACCAGTCCATCCTAAAGGAAATCAGTCCTGGGTGTTCATTGGAAGGACTGATGCTAAAGCTTTGGCCACCTCATGCGAAGAGTTGGCTCATTGGAAAAGATCCTGATGCTGGGAGGAATTGGGGGCAGGAGGAGAAGGGCATGACAGAGGATGAGATGGTCAGATGGCATCACTGACTCGATGGCTGTGAATGTGCGCAAACTCCTGGAGACAGTGGAGGACAGAGGAGTCTGGCGTGTGGCACTCCATAGAGTCACAAAGAGTCGGATGCCACCGAGCAACTGAACAGCAACAACAAAGCAACAGTCACTTAGATTTTGGTTATTCATGGGCAGGGCAGTAAACGGTCCTCAATCCTGAATCTTTAAAGTATTCTAAGACTCAGAAAACTTGTGAACTGGAAGCTTTGTTAACAGGCTAGGGCCAAAGCGCCCAATACAGGCTGCACTGTGTCCTAGCTGGCTTCCTGCTGTGTGTCATTGTGCCTGAATTCCGACATCCAGATTCTAAGAAGGTACACGAGTGCTTGGCTTACACTGGTTGGTTACATCAGCTGTGTGAAACAGATCGCAGACAAGCGCGTGACATCAGAAGACCGGAATCCCAAGGGAGAGAGTGCTAACTCACAACATGTGGCCAGTGTTTTCGAAACTGTGACCGGACAGTGCCAACATCACAGGCGCCTCCCTGTGGAGCCCCCACCAGGGACAGCAGGCCAGCCATGCAGCTTGCCTTTCCCAGAAATGCTGCCGTGTCCCTCCCCAGGGAAGCTTCAGGAGCTGTCCTGAGTTCTGATAGCCCCCTCGTCCCTCTGATGACAAGGACTCAGACAGGAACCCCATCTTCCGCCTGGGTTCCCAGAACAAACTGGAAGCCACGGCTGCCCCTGCTGGATGCAGAAATGGGAGAGAAACGCGTGTCTGTCGTTGCTCACGGCTGGGGCTGGAGTCATGTGTCACTCCAGGGTATTTGGCCGACACACTATTTTTCTGCATCTACTCTCGATCCCTATACAACCTCAGTAGAAATGACTGTACTTTCAAATGGTTTGTGTGGCTTGCTGGCCCTGCTGTGCTATCTGAATCCACTTGGACTGAGGGGTCCTCTGAGAATGAGCCGTCAACCGAAACACAACAACGCTGCTTTGGTTTTCTTCAACAAATTTGTTTGATGCTATTCTCTACGTGCTAATACGTTGTTGTATCCTCAATGACATCTTTTTAACAATTATTCATTTTTGGCTGTGCTGGGCCTTCGTGGCTGCTCAGGATTTTTCCAAGGACTACTCTCTGGTTGTGGTACCAGGGATTCAATTGCAGTGGCTTCTCTTGTTGCAGAGCAAGGACTCTAGGGCGTGTGGGCTTCAGCAGTTGCAAGTTCCANGTATCCTCAATGACATCTTTTTAACAATTATTCATTTTTGGCTGTGCTGGGCCTTCGTGGCTGCTCAGGATTTTTCCAAGGACTACTCTCTGGTTGTGGTACCAGGGATTCAATTGCAGTGGCTTCTCTTGTTGCAGAGCAAGGACTCTAGGGCGTGTGGGCTTCAGCAGTTGCAAGTTCCAGGCTCCAGAGCACAGACTCAGTAGCTGTGGCACACAGGGCTTAGTTGCTCCATAGCATGTGAGATCTTCCTGGACCAAGGATTGAACCCGTGTCTCCTGCATTGGTAGGCAGATTCTTTACCACTGAGCCACCAGGGAAGCCCCTCAGTGATATCCTAAGGTTATGCCAATCCTTTTGTAACTACTCATAGCTCTTAACGAGAAGGCGATGGCACCCCACTCCAGTACTCTTGCCTGGAAAATCCCATGGACACAGGAGCCTGATAGGCTGCAGTCCATGGGGTCGCTAAGAGTCGAACATGACTGAGCAACTTCACTTTCACTTTTCACTTTCGTGCATCGGAGAAGGAAATGGCAACCCACTCCAGTGTTCTTGCCTGGAGAATCCCAGGGACGGGGGAGCCTAGTGGGCTGCCATCTATGGGGTCGCACAGAGTCAGACACGACTGAAGCGACGCAGTAGCAGCAGCAGCAGCAGCAGCAGCATAATCCTTAATGTCAATGTCAGACCTTCACTTGGCTGAGTTGAACTCAACAAGGACGCACTGGACACTTGTGTACCAAGCACACAGGTGAGGAGGAGACAAAGAGAAAAAGCGAAGTCCACCCTTCAAGCAAGGCCTGGTCTAGGGGGAAAACACATTCGAGACAGAATTTTTGTCTAAAAGGCCCAAGAGCTGTGAATTCCCTGGTGGTCCAGTGGTTAAGACTCTGTGCTTCCACTGTGGGAGGCATGGGTTCGATCCCTGGTTGGGGAACTAAGATTCCGCAGGCCATGCAGCACAGCCAAAAAAACAGAAAATATAAAAAACAACAAATACATAAATAAAGGCGTAAGCCTGCTACCTCGGAACAGGACGCTTCCTGCCCCGCTCTCTCTGTGGGTTTCCTCCAGAGCCCCATTCCTTCATACCCCACGCTCCCCACTACAGTTTTGTCTGGTGCATCCTTCCGTGAGAACCAATTCATTATGTAAAGGTATGCCCAGAACTGTAGACACTGGAGCTTCAAATCCATGTCAGTAGAAGCCAGGTCACACTTCCTGCACTGCCCCTTCCTGTCCCCAGTGCCACCAAACAAAAATGAGTAACCAAGCAACCACTAGGTGCTCTTGGTTTGGGCAAACCAAGACTGGTTTGCCCAGAAGAACTGTCCTGGTTTTAAAACAGATAGTCCCATGTCTCTGGAAACCCCTTGATCCCGGGCATATCAGGACGGCTGATCACCCTAAAAGGCAGGTGAGATCTCCTGCTGCCCCCCTGCCTTCCTCCCCCACCCTGCATCGGCTCCACCCGTCCACGCCCTCCTCTCTGTCTCTCCCCTCTCCCAGATCCACTCATTTCGCCCATTGCCTCTTTCCATTTCCCAGCTCTTTGGTAGCTAAGGAAATCCCTTCCCACTTTCCCTTCCTCTCTTTCTGTTCCCTTTCTAATGTAAAAATTTACCCCATTGGAAGAGCAAGAGAATTCCAGAAAAACATCTACTTCTTCTTTACTGACTGTGTGGATCACAACAAACTGTGGAAAATGCTTCAAGAAATGGGAATACCAGACCACCTGACCTGCCTCCTGAGAAACCTGGATGCAGGTCAGGAAGCAACCAGACACGGAACAGTGAACTGGTTTCCAACTGGGAAAGGAGTATGTCAAGGCTGCATATTGTCACCCTGCTTCTTTAACTTACATGCAGAGGACATCACGCAAAATGCCGGGCTGGATGCAGCACAAGCTGGAATCAGGATTGCCGGGAGAAACATCAGTCACCTTCAATACGCAAATGACACCACCCTTATGGCAGAAAACAAAGAGGAATTAAAGAGCCTCTTGATGCAGGTGAAAGAGGAAAGTGAAAAAGGTGGCTTAAAACAACTTTCAAAAAAAAAAACTAAGATCCTAGCATCCGGTCCCATCACTTCATGGCAAATAGATGAGGAAACAATGAAAACAGTGACAGACTTTATTTTCTTTGACTCCAAAATCACTGCGGATAGTGACTGCAGCCACGAAATTAAAAGACGCTTGTTCCTTGGAAGAAAAGCTATGACCAACCTAGACAGTGTATTAAAAAGCAGAGACATTACTTGGCCAACAAAGGTCCATCTAGTCAAGGCTATGATTTTTCCAGCAGTCATGTATCAATGTTAGAGTTGGACTATAAAGAAGGCCGAGCGCTGAAGAATTGGCGCTTTTGAGCTGTGGTATTGCAGAAGACTCTTGAGAGTCCCTTGGATGGCAAGGAGATCCAACCAGTCCATCCTAAAGGAGATCAGTCCTGAATATTCATTGGAAGGACTGATAGTGAAGCTGAAGCTCCATTACTTTGGCCACCTGATAAGAGCCAACTCATTGGAAAAGACTCTGATGCTGGGAAAGATTCAGGGCAGGAGGAGAAGGGGACCACAAAGGATGAGATGGTTTGATGGCATCACTGACTCAATGGGCAGGAGTTTGAGCAAACTCTGTGAGAGAGTGAAAGACAGGGAAGCCTGGCATGCTGCAGGTCATGGGGTCTCAAAGAGTCCAACATGACTGAACAACAACAATCACTGAATAAGAAGAAAGCCAGTGATTTGTGTTTATCAAGAAAACACAGGGACTTCCCTAGCAATCCAGGGGTTAAGACTTCACCTTACCTGCAGGAGGTGTAGGTTCAATCCCTACTCAGGGGCCTAAGATCACACATACCTCAGGCCAGAAAACCAAAACATAAAACGGAAGCAACATTGTAACAAATCCAGTAAAGACAAAAAAATAAAAAATAAAAAGGCCCACAACAAAAAGACATTTAAAAAAATGAAGCACAAGTGCTTCAACTTCAAAGAAAAAATGGTGTTTCTTTTTTTAAAGTAACTGATATAAGTGAAAATAAAACTTTTAAGATGAAATTAAACATAGATACCAGGAGTCGTCACATCCCCGAATATATGGCGGATGTCTAAAAGCCCCTTGAGGGTTTTCATAACATGAATCTTCTTACATTTTCTTTTTTTTTTAATTTTTTATTTTTTTCCATCTCAGGTGTACATGAGTTCCCAATCTTGAACCACCCCCCCCACCTCCCACCCCNACCAGGAGTCGTCACATCCCCGAATATATGGCGGATGTCTAAAAGCCCCTTGAGGGTTTTCATAACATGAATCTTCTTACATTTTCTTTTTTTTTTAATTTTTTATTTTTTTCCATCTCAGGTGTACATGAGTTCCCAATCTTGAACCACCCCCGCCCACCTCCCACCCCATATCAACTCTCTGCATCATCCCCGTGCACCAGTCCCAAGCATCCTGTATCCTGTATTGAATATAGACTGACGATTCATTTCTTACATGATAGTATACATGTTTCAGTGCCATTCTCCCAAATCTTCCCACCCTCTCCCTCTCCCTCAAAGTCCAAAAGTCCATTCTATACATCTGTGTCTCTTTTGCTGGCTCTTACATTTTCTCCATGTACCTCTTCCTCTAATCAAACCTGCTTTTCATAAAATGCCACTTTGGAGATAAAACCTCACTGCAACTCCATTTAGTCTCCTGCTTTTTTAATTACTGTTTTCATTCATCTATTCATTCAGCAGAGTGTTTTCCTAACATCACAAATGTGCATCTTGGCAGAGTCCACAGCCAGGAAAGGCCATATTTCAGTCAAAGGCCACCTTCCTTGTTCACTGGCCAAGAGACATCAGGATGAGAAACAACCCAAGATGGAAAACTAAAGCCAGATAAATAGAGAAAGCAGGTGTGCAGGAGAGAACTAAGAAAAGTGGGACCTTTCGTTCCAAACGTCCTGTAGCCACTAGCTCTCAACCTCAGATGCATGTCCCTTGGAGAATTAAAAAACAACAAAACCCCAATGTCCAGTCTCAGAGTTTCTAAGTTAATGGATTTAAATGACTGCAGCTGGGTCCTGGGAGTTTTAAATGTGCCAGGACTTCCCCGGTAGCTCAGACAGTAAAGACTCCACCTGCGATGCTGGAGATCCCCTGGAGAAGGAAACGGCAACCCCCTCCAGTATTCTCGCCTGGAGAATCCCAGGGACAGAGCAGAGGAGCCTAGAGGGTTACAGTCCATGGGGTGGCAAAAAGTCGACTTAGCAATTAAACAACAACAATGGGTTAGTCTATTGAGCAGCCAAGGCTGAGAATACTGCTGTAGACCAAGAAAACTAAACCACAATGGGTTACAGATTGTTCATTTTACATAGAAAAGAAACCAGTTCCTAGATAGAAGCTCAGCTTTTCTGAGCACACATTCCAAGAGAAATGTCTTGAGAGGGCCTTAGTAGAACCTGGATGGCTGTCAACTCTTCCAGAGCAGCTGTCACGCCAGCCCCTGCTTGGCCCTGTGTCCAGAGGGCTCCTGGGGACCCCAAGGCAGACAAGGTCAATGCGGGGGTTCCTCGGATGTGCCTCGGGCTGTGCTGGGTTCCAGATCCGCAACAGAAGTGACGGACCTGCCTCACCGCGCTTCCCTCTCCGGGCATCCTGCCCAGAAAATGCAGGAGTAACGATGCGGGTTGACATGAGTCAAGGATTCAAGCTCACATTGGAACAGAGGTGGGATCCTGGGGCTCTGGGCATCATCAATGCATTCAATAAGGAGCCACCAGCACCTGCTGCCCAGGAGCAGGCCTGAATCGGGAATGAGTGCAACCCCGCGTCCACGGGTCTCCACGCTTTTGTGAAGACCTGCATCGCAGGGGTCTCGATCGGGCACGGGGGTGAACGTCAAGTCTCGGACAACAAGGGTGGGCGGAAGTCTCGGGAAGCAGCGCTGACACTTGATGCATCTAATCCAGATCCTCATATACAGGAAATGCGAAGCAAAGGCTTGCTGAAAGAATGAGCTTGTGTTCAGTCGCTCAGTCATATCTGACTCTTTGCCATCCCACAGACTGCAGCATGCCGCGCTTCCCTGTCCTTCACCGTCTCCCGGAGTTTGCTGAAACTCATGTCCATCAAGTCGGTGAGGCCATCCAACCATCTCATCCAGTTTACTGTATGAAAAAAAATAAAGAGTGACCCAAAAAGCCCATCTCCCTGAGGAAACAATGCTAGGAAAAACGGGAAAGCAAATATGAGGGAAGGAGGAATTTCTGCAGAGGCTATGGTTTTTCCAGTGGTCATGCATGGATGTGAGAGTTGGACTGTGAAGAAGGCTGAGCGCCGAAGAATTGATGCGTTTGAACTGTGGTGTTGGAGAAGACCCCTGAGAGTCTCTTGGACTGCACGGAGATCCAATCAGTCCATTCTAAAGGAGATCGGCCCTGGGATTTCTTTGGAAGGAATGATGCTAAAGCTGAAGCTCCAGTACTTTGGCCACCTCATGCGAAGAGTTGACTCATTGGAAAAGACTCTGATGCTGGGAGGGACTGGGGGCAGGAGGAGAAGGGGACGACAGAGGATGAGATGGCTGGATGGTGTCATGGACTCTATGAATGTGAGTCAGAGTGAACCCCGGGAGTTGGTGATGGACAGGGAGGCCTGGTGTCCTGAGATTCATGGGGTCGCAAAGAGTCGGACACGACTGAGCAAATGAACTGAACCAAACTGAACTAGGAAACTTACATCTGACAATGGCCTTATCTCATCTTTCTCCCTCCCTTCAGGGTTTTTGACTTCTTTAAAATATTAATACTAAACTACCAATATACAAGTCACCTGGGGTGTTCTGATGCATTCTGAGGATTCTTAGATAAGATACCAAAAGTATAAGTAACAAAAGAAAAAACAGAATTGGACTTCATCAAAATTGAAAACTTGCCTACTTCAAAAAAAAAAATCACTAAAAAAGTGAAGAGACAACCTACAGAATAGAAGAAAATATTTGCACATCATAAATCTGATGAGACTTGTATCCTGAATATACGAAGAACTCTTAAATTCAATAATAAACAGACATCCCAACTTTAAAAAGGTGAAAGATATGAATAGACATTTCTCCAAGGAAGATTTACAAATGTCTAAATAACATATGACAAGATGCTTAACACTAGTCATAGAGGGATGCAAGTCAAAGCTACAATAAGATATCTCTTCTCACCCACTAGGATGGACAGACAGACACTAACAAGTGTTGGTGAGGATGTGGAGAAGTTGCAGCCTTCACACACTGCTGGTGGGGATATAAGATGGTAAGCCCACAATGACTAAATGAGCAGCAATTCCATCCCTGGGTATAAACCCAAGAGAAATGAAAATGTAGGTCCACGCAGAATATTCACTGGAAGGACAGATGCTGAAGCTGAAGCTCCAATCCTTTGGCCACTTTATACAAAGACCCGACTCACTGGAAAAGACCCTGATGTTGGGAAAGACTGAGGGCAAGAGGAGAAGGGGATAGCAGAGGATGAGATGGTTGGATGGCATGACCAACTCAATGGAGATGAATCTGAGCAAACTCCAGGAGACAGTGAAGGACAGGGAAGCCTGGCGTGCTGCAGGTCGCCAAGAGTCGGACAGGACTGAGCAACTAAACAACAGCAACACAAAAACTTAAACATGAATGTTTATGGCAGCAACATCCCTAATGGCCAAAAGCTGAAAACCACTCAAATGTCCTTCAACTGATGGAGGGATAAACAGAATGATGTACAATCGTCCACACACTGGAATACTGATCAGCCATAAAAGGAAAGCAATACAGACAAATACAGCTGGCCCTCCCCATCCACCAGTTACACATTCACAAATCAAACCAGTGGCGGCTCAAAACTATTTGAAAAAAAAATTCAAGTTCCCAAAAGCAAAAACCTGAATGTTCATCTTTGTTCACATTGCATTTACATCGTATTAGGTACCATAAGTATCATCTCTAGTATCCAGGACGACGAGCACCGGTTGGATGCAAACACTGTGCCATTTTGTGCAAGGGATTTNAATAGAAGAAAATATTTGCACATCATAAATCTGATGAGACTTGTATCCTGAATATACGAAGAACTCTTAAATTCAATAATAAACAGACATCCCAACTTTAAAAAGGTGAAAGATATGAATAGACATTTCTCCAAGGAAGATTTACAAATGTCTAAATAACATATGACAAGATGCTTAACACTAGTCATAGAGGGATGCAAGTCAAAGCTACAATAAGATATCTCTTCTCACCCACTAGGATGGACAGACAGACACTAACAAGTGTTGGTGAGGATGTGGAGAAGTTGCAGCCTTCACACACTGCTGGTGGGGATATAAGATGGTAAGCCCACAATGACTAAATGAGCAGCAATTCCATCCCTGGGTATAAACCCAAGAGAAATGAAAATGTAGGTCCACGCAGAATATTCACTGGAAGGACAGATGCTGAAGCTGAAGCTCCAATCCTTTGGCCACTTTATACAAAGACCCGACTCACTGGAAAAGACCCTGATGTTGGGAAAGACTGAGGGCAAGAGGAGAAGGGGATAGCAGAGGATGAGATGGTTGGATGGCATGACCGACTCAATGGAGATGAATCTGAGCAAACTCCAGGAGACAGTGAAGGACAGGGAAGCCTGGCGTGCTGCAGGTCGCCAAGAGTCGGACAGGACTGAGCAACTAAACAACAGCAACACAAAAACTTAAACATGAATGTTTATGGCAGCAACATCCCTAATGGCCAAAAGCTGAAAACCACTCAAATGTCCTTCAACTGATGGAGGGATAAACAGAATGATGTACAATCGTCCACACACTGGAATACTGATCAGCCATAAAAGGAAAGCAATACAGACAAATACAGCTGGCCCTCCCCATCCACCAGTTACACATTCACAAATCAAACCAGTGGCGGCTCAAAACTATTTGAAAAAAAAATTCAAGTTCCCAAAAGCAAAAACCTGAATGTTCATCTTTGTTCACATTGCATTTACATCGTATTAGGTACCATAAGTATCATCTCTAGTATCCAGGACGACGAGCACCGGTTGGATGCAAACACTGTGCCATTTTGTGCAAGGGATTTGAGCATCCAAAGATTCTGGTATTGGAAGGGGGTCCTGCAACTAGTCCCCCCGGAGAAACCGAGGGACAACTGTACTAGAACATGGATGAACCTCAGAAACATTACTGTAAGGGAAAGAAACCAGTCACAAGAGACCACGTGTTCTGTGCTTCCATTTACGTGAAAGTCCAGAAGAGAGAAATCTACAGAGACAGAGCTGCCCAGGGCTGGGGGTAGGGGGCAGGGAGTGGGGGTACAGAGAAGAGATAAAGGGTAAGGGGTTTCTCTTGGGGGAGATGAGAATATTCTAGAATTGACTGTGGTGGTTGCACAACTCTGTGAATTGTGCACTTCAAATGGGTGAATTTTTGCTGTATCTCAATAAAGCTTTTTTTTAGACGGAGAGAGAAGGTGTACTAAGGCCAACCAAACTACAACACCAGCCACAACCCTGAGACCATCTCTCACCTTCCAGACTGGCAAAAGTGAAGACACACCCACTCAGCATCAGCAGGCCTAAGAGAGACAGGCACTCCCATCAGCTGCTGTGGGCCATGCAGATCGGCACGCCCCTCCCGGAGGGAAACCTGGGGACACCTAAACAGAAGCACACTTCTGGGCACCCGAGCACGCTGGAGGGGGCCTGCACCAGGGCTCGTGTTACGTGCTTAGGCGGCTCCTCACCATGGAAGCCGTGTCCGCTGTGTGTGCTTGCCGGTAACCACCCCCAGGGCACGGCTCAGCCAAGCTCAAGAGAAGAGCAGTCCACACAGCGCCCATCCAGCTGAGGACCCTGGAGCCACTCAAGGAAACTGAACGAACAGGCCAGCCGCAGCCCTTGTCAGGCAGAGGGCAAAGGAGAAATGGGAAACCGAAATGCAGGTGTTCGGGAGACGAGCAGGTGTTCGGGAGAATCTTCCTTCCCTTACAGTCAGAGACTGGATCTGTTCCTTAGTTCATCATGTGGATTCCTTCAGGAATGTTTTCCAGCAGAGACTGCACGTGCAAAGGCCCTGAGGCCTATCTGTGGCGCTAGTGGTAAAGAGTCCGCCCGCCAATCCAGGAGACACAAGAGACGTGGGTTTCATCCCTGGGTCAGGAAATTCCCCTGCAGGAGGAGATGGCAACCCACTCCAGTATTCTTGCCTGGGAAATCCCATGGACAGAGGAGCCTGGTGGGCTACAGAGATGGTGGCTTCAAACAGCAGAAACACAGCTGTCCCAGCTCTAAAGGCAGGAACCCAGTACTGCGGTGTTGGCAGGGCTACTTCCTTCTGAGACTCAGGGAGGAGCTGGTCCAGGCCTCCTCCTAGCCTCTGGAGGCCGTTCCAACTTTCCCGGTTCTTGGCTTACGGACGCATCAGCCCCATCTCTGCTTCCATCCTCACAGCACCCACCAGGGCAACCAAATCTCCCCTTTTATAAGGACACACTCATATCGGATTAGGGGCCCACCCTGCTCCACCGTGACCTCACCTTGATTGTTCACACCTGCAAAGACCATATTTCCAAACAAGGCTAAGTTCTGAAGTGCTCCAACACCCCAGATGGTTCAATTCAACCCGGAACAGCAGCTCTCAGAAAGTTTCTTATGCTTCTTTGTCTCCCTGAGAGACACTTAGTATCACAATAACTTAGTTCTAAATGTGCAGCCCTAGTTGGAGTGCCCAAGTCATGTCTGTAAAATGTTAAAAACAGCACTTCACGTACATCCTGAGATCAGGCCGTCCTGACTCTAACGGGAGAAGCTAAAATAGATTTAATTCCAGATCCTTCAGTTGGCAACAGCAGCAGCCGCAATACCTCATAATTACATAGGACTTTTGGTCCAGGAGTGAAAGAGTCCTTTTAAAGATAAATATGATCTCCTTTGCTGCACAAAAGCTTTTATGTTTAATTATGTTTATTTTTGTTTTTATTTTCATTACTCTAGGCGGTGGGTCAAAAAAGATCTTGCCATAATTATGTCAAAGAATGTTCTGCCTGTGTTTTCCCCTAAGAGTTTTATAGTATCTGGCCTGATAGTTAGGTCTTCAGTCCATTTTGAGTTTATATTTGTGTAGGTGTTAAGGAGTGTTCTTGGAGAAGGCAATGGCACCCCACTCCAGTACTCTTGCCTGGAAAATCCCGTGGGTGGAGGAGCCTGGTGGGCTGTAGTCCATGGGTCGCTAAGAGTCGGACACGACTGAGCGACTTCACTTTCACTTTTCAGTTTCATGCATTGGAGAAGGAAATGGCAACCCACTCCAGTGTTCTTGCCTGGAGAATCCCAGGGACGGGGGAGTCTGGTGGGCTGCCATCTCTGGGGTCACAGAGAGTCAGACACGACTGAAGTGACTTAGCAGCAGCAGCAGCAAACAGACATTTCTCCAAAGAAGACATACAGATGGCCAATAAACACATGAAAAGATACTCAACATCACTAATTATTAGAGAAATGCAAATCAAAACTATAATGAGGTATTACCGCACACTGGTCAGAATGGCCATCATCAAAAATTCTACAAATAATAAACGCTGAAGAGAGTGTGGAGAAAAGGAAAGCTTCCCTACACTGTTGGTGGGAATGTAAATTAGCACAGCCACTATGGAAAACAGTATGACGTTCCTCAAAAAACTGAACACAGAGCTACCATATGGGCCAGTAATCCCACTCCTGGGCATCTATACCTGGAGAAACCCAAAATCCCCAAAGATACATGCATGCCAGTGCTCATTGCAACACTGCTGGGAAAGATTGAGGGCAGGAGGAGAAGGCGATGACAGGGGAGGAGGTGGAGGGACGGCACCCCCGACTCAACGGACACGAGTCTGAGCAGGCTCCGGGAGTCGGTGATGGACAGGGAAGCCCGGCGTGCCGCAGTCCACGGGGTGGCAAACAGCAGGACACGACGGAGCGACCGAACGACAACAATAAAGACAGACGGACGACAAGAGTAAACAGACAGACGGACGACACGCCATAAGGGCTGGTGGGGGGCCTCGGGTCAGCCCTCTCCACTCCCCTCCCACAGTTCCAGGAGGGTCCACACCCCTTCCAACTGGGGCTGAGAAGTGAATTGCTTTTCTGATTGAGGAGAGAGTTGAATTTTTTCAAACAGTATCATAAATGTTTCTAAATGGCCTTCAGTCCCTTGTGGGAGCCAATTCAGGGGTGATGGGGAGGGGAAGGAACAAAGTGGGCAGGAAGATATAATTATGGAAGAAAAAGGTGAGGAAAGCAAGGCAGCTTCCAAGAGCGAGGGGCTGATGGTGCCCAGAAGGGGCTCCTGATGTGCTCCTGGTACCTGCAGCCCAGCTTCCCAGAGCGTCTGTAGTGCTCACGGCTGACGCGGAGACATGCATAACAGCCACATGGAAACAGTCCACGCGGAATTCACACACACAGAAAGCATCTAATGATTTTTTTCTCTTTTTTAAAAACGAGAGCCATTTTGGAAAGAGGGGCAACTGCAAATTTGGGAGAAGGGAAGAGAGAGGAGAGTTGAGAAGCGTTCTGGGAAGAGCTAAACGCTGTTCTTTTTTCCACCCTGTCGGCCGTGAACTAGGAAGCGCTAATACCTTGATTGTTTCCCTTTAAGATGCTGCTAATGTATGAAGCTACTAAATTAAAAGACGCTTGCTCCTTGGAAGAAAAGTTATGACCAACCTAGACAGCATATTCAAAAGCAGAGACATTACTTGGCCAACAAAAGTCCATCTAGTCAAGGCTATGGCTTTTCCAGTGGTCACGTATGGATGTGAAAGTTGGACTATAAAGAAAGCTGAGCACCGATTAACTGATGCTTTCAAACTGTGGTGTTGGAGAAGACTCTTGAGAGTCCCTTGGACTGCAAGGAGATCCAACCAGTCCATCCTAAAGGAAATCAGTCCTGAATGTTCATTGGAAGGACTGATGCTGAAGCTGAAACTCCAATAATTTGGCCACCTGATGAAAAGAACTGACTCACTGGAAAAGACCCTGATGCCGGGAAAGATTGAAGGCAGGAGGAGAAGGGGACAACAGAGGGTGAGATGATTGGATGGCCTCACTGACTCCATAGGTATGCATTTGAGGAAACTCTGGGAGTTGGTGACGGACAGGGAGGCCTGGCATGCTGCAGTCCATTGAGGTTGCAAAGTCCGATACGACTGAGCAACTGAACTGAACTGAATGTATGAAGCGATTTGTAGCTAATGTCCCTTGATCCTCCCATCTTCAGAAGGCCCCTGCCTCGAGGGACAGGGCAGAGAGGCATTTTTTTTTCTGGGCTAGACGCGTGGGGTTGGGGTGGGGGAAGGGGTTGCTAAAGTTGTAAAGCTGATCACTGGGAGACTTCCCCAGGAACGGAGCTCTTGGTCTCCCCTCCACCTCCCCACAACAGCACTTAATATGCACTGATGGTGCATCTCCTGGCGAAGTGGAGACAGGAGAGGTGTCGGTGAGGGCACAACTGGGATGGTAATTCGGGATGGACTCTGAAAGCCTGGGCTAATTATTGGTGGCGGGTTATGAGGGATAGGAGACACTAGAATCCGAACTTCACCTGCCCACCTCTCTCTGCCGAGGGGTTCCTCTACTTCTAGAAGCAATGATCGTGACACGCTGACTGCAGACCCATAGGACAGGCTGAAGAATCCAGCTCTGCCTCCAAGGTGTCCCAGGGCTGGGTTGGCAGGGCTGAGGCACCCCGTACCCCCAACCAGCACAGTTTCCTTGGCCAAACAGCACCCGGGGTCCCTGGACTTAGACATAGCCGCTCTGCCAGGCTCGGCCCCGCCAGCCCCGCTCTGTCCCCACCACACACTGGGCCAGAGCAGTCTCAAGCTGTCTCCTTGGCCTTGGGCAGGCACAGTCCCTGGACACGTCCCGCTTGACTTAATTGGAGGCAAGGTCACTAAGAAAAGAGGGTGGTTCTAAGAGCGCCAAGTCCGTAGCCTTGCAGCCACCAGACGCATTAATCAAGTCATTCCCTAAACCTCCAGGAGCGGGACAGGTTGTGCTCGAGCCCCACCCAGCGCTCCCAGGACCAAAACCTACCTAGAAAAACAGTTGTTTTTTAAAAAGAATCAAACATGTCATGACTTTTTTTCAGGCGTGAGCCAGACCAGAGGCGAGGAAGAAAATATAAAGAAAGAAGAACCCAAAGGACACCTCTGGAGACAGGAGCCGTGGGCAGGGGGCAGTTCTCAACCTGGTTTGCAGCCAAGGTGCCCCATCTGCAGCCCTGGGCATGACCCCTGCCCTAGCTCTTGGGGCCTCAGTTTCCCCAGAGAATGAAGATTGTCCACGAACCTGCTAGTTCTCACTTCTCATTCAGCAAAGTCCACTACAGTGTCTGTTATGTGTAAGAATAATAGCACTTGCATTTCCAAAAGGTTTCTTCATACCTTACTCACGCCTTGCGTTTTAACCCTGCTTTGCAGTTCACCAAATGCATCACCTACTGTATGTATTCCTTCAAGCAGGGAACAGGGGTGTAAGCGAGACGCTGCCTCCTGCCAAGAGAGGGACGACGGGACCCACACCCCTGGCTGGAACGCTGTCACACTTGCATGTCACGGAGCATGGGAGGATGCTGTCCTCCAGAGAGATGCCTGCTTGACGCCATGTGGCAGCAGAGGCTGTGCAGGGCCCTCACTCGAGTTCTGGGGCTCCTGAGAAGAATCGGGGTGCTTGCTCTTCCTAGGGACCATGGCCTGGAAGTCGTCAGAGGCTGAGCGATCCAGGGACTGAGCTGTTGCTATGCTTTTCAACTGTGTGGCCCTGTTGTCATGTCCCCAAAAGTTTATTAAATTATGTCATCAAAAAACTAATATTTCTGGGGCAGAGTTTGCTATCTCGCTAGTGTGCATCCACAGAGAGGGAACAGAGTCTCCTTCTTCCAGACTTGGGGTCACGCAGCCTGTCTCCAGCCACACTGGGGTGGGGCCTCCCAAGAAAGCTGACGCTGGAACTTGAAACCGCTTATTACCAAACAAACAAACAAATTCACTGGGAGACAGTGGAGTCAAGGTCAGGAAGACCTGGACCCAATTCAAACACCTGGACGGAAGCCTACGGGGTTAGGAGCAGATGGAAATTCACCCGGCCACATCTCCGTCTGCCAGGCCAGGCCAGGATCAAAGACGCGGGTGCTCTCAGAGCTGGGCCGGGCGTCCCGAGGAGGGGACAGGGACCCCGGGAGGCTCCCAGGAGCCACGGAGAGCCAGCGGAGGGGCGGCAGTGACCACTGGGGCACTTCAACCTGAGGTCTCGACCCCACGTCTGGCCGTGGACACGATCACTGGGAAACCTCAACAGCTCAGATTCCGAGGCCTGAACCTGGACCTCTGACTCTTGCTGAGGGTCTGTAAAGCTGGGGGGTGGGGAGGGTGGGGTGCAGGTCGAGGGAGGTCAGGGAAGACCGAGCCCAGAAATCAACCCCTCCACTTCCCCAGGTCTCCCCAAAGAATTACGCTCTGTAGGTTGGACATGCCCAGGGGTGGGATGGGGGCGGTGGGGAAAAGAGCGCGTCTGGGAGTTCAGGAAGCAACCCAAGAGCCTCCCGGTGACCTCTGAGCCTCAGTTTACTTCTCTGTGAGATGGGGAGACGGCACAAAGTTAACATCTCATCTCTTAGCACCTCTCCAGCTCCCCTGCCTGTTGTTCTGTGACATCGATAACGAGAGATCAGAGAGGAGCTGTGACTTGGAGGAGACGCGGGCTGTGGCCAGAGGCAGGTCGGATGACAGAGAGAAACCCTCCAACTAGGTGAGGCTGCCAGAGCTCAGGGGCTTCCAGAGGCCAGCCCAGTGGTGTCTGTATCAGTGGGTCACAAAGTTACATCGTATTTAAAGTGAGCTACAACCCATCAGTTCTTTAAAGGTGAAATAGGACAGAGAGAAAATATCACGGTGCCTGGCGCAAAGTAAGCACCAGATGAGTTATTATTGTTGTTGTTGCTATTATTTTTCTATTGTAGGCCATGGTCTACAGCTTGAAATACACGAACTTTTGTTACCGATGATTTCTATCTGTACTAGAACAGGAGCTCCTGATTTAGGGGTTTCTCACAGTTTTGTTCACTGACAGCCAGAGCATTGAAAACAGTGTCCCTGGCAGCAGGTAACTCCATGATAACTATGTGTTGGCGAAGTCCCTGGTGGTCCAGGGGTTAGGACCCTGCACTTTCACTGCCGAGGGTATGGGTTCAATCCCTGGTCAGGGAACTAAAACCCCACAAGTTGGGCGAGGCAGCCAGAAATAAATAATTGATTGAAAATATTTATTTCTTTTTGGCTGCACTGGGTCTCATTACTGTGCACGGGCTTTCTTCAGTTGCTGCAACCAGCAGCTTCTTTTAATGGCAGTACGTGAGCTTCTCATTGTGGTGGCTTCCTTTGTTGTGAGGCCCAAGCTCTAGGAGGGGGCCAATCCACCAGTCACCAAGGTCGGGGGGTGGGGGCGGACACAGTGGGGAGGCACTCACCAAAACACAGTGATGGGCAAAAGGACTCATCTAAGAGGTCAGAGTCCTTCCAAAGCCCCAGTGGCAGGGCCCCTGAGCTTGTCTCCTCGGAACCACCAGCAGCACCCCGACATCTCACATCAGGACCCTGTCCCTTCATTCTGGGGCCACGTTCTCCTAAGAGCCACACGTGTGGCCACCAGAGCAAAGAGGAGAGGTGTCCTCTGGTCAGGGGACCAGAGGGGTCTCTGGAGACAGGCCCCCAGCTCAGGCACAAGGCAGGGATGCCCACGAGACGACGTCAGGTGCCACCCTGATGGGCACCGGTTTCCCGCACTTACAGATTGGTTTCTGCTATGATGGTTTTTCATTTCTGCCAGTCCTGGAGTCTTTCTGTTAGGAACAGATGTAAATCACAAACTACTGCTGGGTGTATGTGTGGGGTCAGTCATGCCCAACTTTTTGTGGCTCCACAGACTGTAGCCCAACAGGCTCCTCTCCCCATGGAATTCTCCAGGCATGAACACTGGAGTGAGCTGCCGTTCCTTCTCCAGGAGCTCTTCCCAATCCAGGGATCGAACTCGCATCTCTTGTGTCTCCTGTGTTGGCAGGGGTAAAAATTGCGCAGGTGCAAATTGCTGCAGTTTTGGACACACCTTTTCTGCAAAGCTGCCTCTCATTCCCTGAGGGGTAACTCAGGACGCTGGAGGGAGGTGGCCTTTCAGCCCATGTATGGAAGCACATGTGTGTACACGCCTGTATATATACATTGTGTATATGCGTGTGTGTGTACATATGTGTGCACATGCCTGTATACGTACATGTGGGGTTGTATGGGTAACTAAGTGAGCATTCTTCTAGTTAACTTTGTAAAATAAATCCTACTCTTATATTCACCACAGGTATCAATAAACAGTATGTTCTGACGCACTTTATACATTTACGCTTTTCCCAACTCTGCCCCTAAGATGTTTCCAGGACTGGTGTGTGAAGCCTGGTCATTGAATGAGGAGGGCCCACGGAGGCCCCCAGCTGGGAACTGGAGCCAGTTGGTTTTCAAGGGTCCTTGTGTTTTAAGGACACAAATGTGAGTCCTCAGCTGCTTATTTAATTGTTCTTGGCATTTATGATTCTATTTCTGTTTTGTAAATAAGTTCACTTGTACCATTTTTTTTAGAGTCCACATATAAGTGGTATCATATGGCATTTGTCTCTGTCTGTATAACTTCATTCACTATGAAACAGCCATCCCACTCCTGGGCATATATCTGGAGAAAAACAAAATTTTAAAAGATGCAGGCACCCCAGTGTTCATAGCAGCACTGTTCACAATAACCAAGACATAGAAGCAACCTAAGAGTCCACCAACAAAAAAATGGATGAAGAAGATGTGGCCCATATACATGATGGAGTACCACTCAGCCATAAAAGAGAATGAAAGAATACCATTGCAGCACCGGGGACGGATCTCGAGACTTACAGAGCAGGAACAGAGGCACAGATGTGGGGAAATTTATGGTTACCGGTTAAAGGAGGGGACGTAAAGAATAAACGGGGAGATAAGGACTGACATACACACATGTAATATAATGTACACACATGTAATATAATGTACACACATATAATGTACACACATATAATATACACACATAATATAATATACACAGATATAATATAATATACACACATATAATGCAACAGACAACTAACGAGGGCCTGCTGTGTAGCACAGCATGGGGGAAGACCAGGGCCACAGAGGACGAGATGGCTGGATGGCGTCACGGACTCAACGGACATGAGTTTGAGTCAGCTCCGGAGTTGGTGATGGACAGGGAGGCCTGGTGTGCTGCAGTCCATGGGGGCGCAAAGAGTCGGACACGACTGAGCGACTGGACTGAACGGAACCGTGTGGCACGGGGAACTCGACTCCTTGCTCTGTGGTGACCTCTACGGGAAGAGAATCTAAAAAGCCTGCACATGTGTACAGCTGAATCATTTTGCTGTACGCCTGAACTTTCATCACAATGTAAATCAACCACACTCCAACAGAAAAACAAAACTGTTCTCAGCAAAATCACCAAAGCGCATACCAGTAAAAGTGGGCAGCCACGGGGGTAAAAGGTTGGGGAGGGGACAGCTGGGTACCCAGCCCGTGTCCACAGCGGGGATGTCTTCGAGGAGAAAAGTGGGTTGAAATGGTTATGGAAAAGGAAACCGCAGGGACCTTGCAGGAAGGCTGTGGCCCTGAGCTGGGGCCCCTCAGTGTCTGGTGTCACGCTGGGCACACAGCAGCATCCCACAGGGAATGCCAGCTGTACCGGGCAGTCGCCCGAGCTAGGGCTGGCGGGAACACTCCTCCTGGAGAGGCATCCACAGGACCCCCGAGCCCCTGGGGCTCCCCCTCTGGCCAAGGGCAGCTGGAGTTAACTGGCCGGGGCGATGGGCCGGCCGGGTGAGACACGAATTAGGCGAGTCTGTCCTCGGCAATCTTCCCTCCACGTGTCAGCTCTGTTCCTGTTTCTGAGCCACATCCTCACAGGGACGGTGGCCTCTGGGTGCTCCCCCCGCCTCTGCAGGGGAGAGGCTGGTCCTGTTCGGCCCCTTTGGCCCCATGGAGGGGGCTCTGCTCAGGCTCTGCCTCCACCAGCCCCCTCCTTTCCCTACTCCTGGGCCCAGACCGATCATCTCCTGACGTCGCAGACCCTGTCTCCCCCCAAAGTGACGAGGTCAGTCAATGCCAGCAGCCAAGTGCCGAGTGCTCTGGGAGGGCTGGCCGGGCTCTCCCCATCCTGGGCACTGGGAAAGAGACAGAAGGCCAAGCTGCAAGGTTGTGCCCGACGCTTTGCGACCCCAGGGACTGTAGCCCGCCAGGCTCCTCCATCCATGGCAAGAATATTGGAGTGGGTTGCCATTCCCTTCTCCAGGGGATCTTCCTGACCCAGGGATCGAACCTGGATCTCCGCATTCGAGGCAGATGCTTTACCATCGGGGCTGTCCCTGGGCACCCGGATGCGGTTTCAAAGGTTCTCAAGCCCCACCTCATCCCACGCAACACCTCCTTCCTCTGGGTCCCAGGGCACGTGATGAGGAGGTGCAGGTGAGCATCTCAGAGAGACGAAGATGGGCTGCGGGGGGAGAGCACTCGCACCCCCGGCCGGTCAGGGCTGCTCTCCTCGATCCAGTGCTGACCACCCGCTGCAGCCTGCGGCCCTGGAGTCCCATCCCCACTGCAGAGCCGAGGCCAAGGACACATCTGCCGTGTGCTGGCCGCACGGACAAAAGCTTGGACAAACACCTTCCTTTTTTCTTTTTCATCTAAAAACGAGATCTAGAAATGACTTTAAGGGTCAGTCTGAATTCATACCGTTTTATCTTCACCTGCAGGCAGGTGAGGCGGGGCAGGGGTCCTGGGCTGCACGTGGCTGGTCCAGGCAGGCCCAGGGCCCCTATGCCCTGCTCCCACGGGCCCTCTTCCCAGCAGCTCTTTCGGGGAGTTCTGGATGACAATTAATTACTGTTTAGGAAGCTCTGTGGGATCCGTGATGGAGACACGTGATACACCAGCGTTGAGGGGGTAGGCAGGCCTAGTCTCCGCTCCCAGGCCTGGAGTGGAACTGTGCAGGGATGGACTTTCCTGGAGACACTTCCTGGCTGCCCAGCGCTTGCCGTGTGGGCACTTGGCAATGCACCATTTTCCTTGAACTTGTCCCCTCCCGTCTGCAAGAATCCAAGTGATCTCAGGATTTGTGAAGCCTGGTGGGGGAGGCCGTGGTCTGGGCCCCGAGCCTCAGTTTCTCCAGGTCTCTGTTCAGATGAGTGCAGAGCAGCAAGCCTTGTTGCTTCACCTTCCAGGGCCACACTAAAGAAGCACCACAAACGGGGTGGCTTCAAGGAACAGAAATGTGTCCTCTCCCAGTTCTGGAGGCTGCAAGTCCACAGTCAGGGTGTCGGCAGGGATATGCCACCCCCAGGTCCCACAGGTGGCTCGGTGATAAAGAATCCTGCAATACAGGACACACGGGTTCCATCCCTGGGTCAGGAAGATCCGCTGGAGGAGGAAATGGCAACCCACTCCAGTGTTCTTGCCTGGAGAATCCCAGGGACGGAGGAGCCTGGTGGGCTGCAGTCCATGGGGTCGCAAAGAGTCGGACACGACTTCACTTTCACTTTCACTTTTCACTTTCATGCATTGGAGAAGGAAATGGCAACCCACTCCAGTGTTCTTGCCTGGAGAATCCCAGGGACGGAGGAGCCTGGTGGGCTGCAGTCCATGGGGTCGCAAAGAGTCGGACACGACTTCACTTTCACTTTCACTTTTCACTTTCATGCATTGGAGAAGGAAATGGCAACCCACTCCAGTGTTCTTGCCTGGAGAATCCCAGGGACAGAGGAGCCTGGTGGGCTGCAGTCCATGGGGTCGCAAAGAGTCGGACACGACTTCACTTTCACTTTCACTTTTCACTTTCATGCATTGGAGAAGGAAATGGCAACCCACTCCAGTGTTCTTGCCTGGAGAATCCCAGGGACAGAGGACTGAGCCTGGCGGGCTTCAGTCCACGGGGTCTCAGAGAGTCAGACATGACTGAACAACAAAGAGCTCCCCCAAAACCTGGGTGGGGGCCAGTCCTTCCTTCCCTCTTCCAGCTTCCGGTCTTGCCAGCATCCTTGGCTTGTGGCTGCAGCAGTCCAGCCCCTGCCTCTATCCTCACGGGGCCTCCCCTCCATGGGCATCTCTCCCCTCTTCTCGTAAGGACATCAGTCATCTTGGAACAGGGGCTCCCTCTGCTCAGCTCGTCACAACTGATGCCAGCTGCAGCAACTATTTCCAAACGAGGCCCCATCCACAGGCAGTGAGGACGTGGGCATGCTTGGGGGCACGGTTTCAGCCCCTAATACCTGCTGTAGTGAGTGTGTTCTGGTCTGTGGGACCTGCTCCGGGCCCACCCCCCAGCACCCCGCAGTTTCCCAGAGGATAATGCGGCCGTCTCAGAGAGGGACACCGCTGGGACGCAGGGCAGCCGGCACTGGGAACACAGGCTCTGGAGGGCAGAGGGCAGGTTCTAGGGGGGCGGAGGCCGTGCCAGTGAGGCTGAGAGCCCGCGTCACCATCAGAAAGCCTGTCCTGGAAGAAGGGCCCAAATCCACCCATTTATTTAAATCGTGAAGACATGATTAGGAAACACGGTATTACTTCATCATGGAAAAGGAAGAAGGAACCCAGGGCCAAAAGTCACTTGTCCTGAGCTCAGATCGCCTAAAGTGGACACCCCTCCACCTGGAGGCAGCAAGCTGAGGCTTGGAAGTGACTGTCTTGCCGGGTATGGCACTCAGCAAAGGCCTCCTGAGCCTGGACTTGAACTTGGGTAGTCAGATTCCAAGACCCTTAAGATGTCCTGTGCTCCTTCCCCCGACCCCAACATTCTGTGTCCTGCCCCTGAAGAGCCTCCTTCACCCGGCCCCTGTCTACCTCGCCTGTTTATCTGCCCGCGAAGCACCGTGGTTGTTGTTCAGTGGCTCAGTCATGTTCAACTCTTCTCTAACCCCCATGGACTAGCCCTCCAGGCTCCTCTGTCCATGGGATTCTCCAGGCAAGAATACTGGGCGGGGTTGCCATGCCCTCCTCCAGGGGATTGTCCTGACTCAGGAATCGAACCCGTATCTCCTGCACTGGCAGGTGGATCCTTTACCACTGAGCCACCAGGGAAGCCCGGAGAAGCACAGCTGCTGCTGCTGCAAAGTCGCTTCATTTGTGTCCGACTCTGTGCAACCCCATAGATGGCAGCCCACCAGGCTCCCCCGTCCCTNGCCCCCAACCCCACTCACATCCAAACGTCTGGCTCTGCCTGGTTCTCTTCCATGAACCGAGTGCAACTCCCATCTGCCGCCTCTACCCCTGAACCCCTCAGCTCCCCCAGGGGTGGGTACATGGCGGGACCTGGGGCCGCGCCCCCCTCTGCATCCGCCCTGGTCAGGGGTCAGCCTCCCCTCTTCCCAGCGGGATGGGGGCCGCAGGCACAACCACAAGGCAGCTCAGAGGAGCCACGTGGGCCCAGATGGAAAAGGGCCTCATCAGTCTCCTGGACCTCCCCTGCCTTTAAGCAACTGTCCCCAGAGGGAAAGTGGATGGATGGCCCAGACTCCAGGCACCCACACGAAGCCTGCAGACTGTGAGGGGCCATGCAGACTAAGCAGAGTCTCCTGAACGACACGGGTGGGGGACTGGAGCCCCTGGGGGTGCAGCAGTGATTGGAGCCCCTCCTCCACTGCGGCTCCCAGGGTGCAAGAGAGCGCTCCATCATAGGCGATGGGGTGGCATGGAGCCCTGAGCCAGGCTCAGGATCAAGACTGTGTCCCAGGAGTGCACACACCAACCTGGAGACCGGAGGCCTCCCCTGTGACCTGTGATGCCTTAGAAGCGCTCCTGCCTTGTAGGAGAATGGGGACAAGTGTAGGAGAGGCACTCGGCCATCAGCCACTGGAGAAACGGCTCAGATCCTGACCCCCGTGCCCAGGAAGCTAGGGCCCCAGGCTGGTCCCCGGTCCCCAGCTCAGGACCCCATGTGGCATCCATCATGGCCAGGAGGCATGCAACCTGAAGAGAGAGGCCGGGCCGCCCCGGAAGGCAGGGGCTCTGGACCACTTGTTCCAGCTTTGAACTAGACTGAATTCCACCCTTCAGAGGTGGAGGAGCAGCTGCCTCCCAGGGCTCCCTAAGCACCAAGGGTCTCTGGAGTCAGCCCTTTATGTCTGCAGAGCTTGCACCAGGAGAGGCGGACATGACCACCTTTTCTCTCCAACTTCTCAAAAACAGGTGACGACCATCCCCAGGCCGACAAGGGCCCCGGCCTGCCATGCACTGGGCCCGGAACCCTGCATCTTGGCCAAGGAGGAAAAGAGGCTGTGGCCAGGCTGCAGAAAGAGGAAGAGAAACCCTCTGCTCCAGCAACAGGGAGAAAAAATCAAAATGATGGGGTTTGCCAAGAAAAGAATTCAGTTCTGAAACCAGCTGTTTAAAAATGGTTCTTTGATACATTTTTCACTTGGAAATTTCAACAATTTTATACAGTGGACAGGTCAGATGTTAGGGTGACTTCTGCAAAACAATCATTTTCTTGGTTAAAAAAAGAAGGGTGAAAGACTGGCTATTTTCTACACCTTAACCTAACGTTATCGTCTGTTTTTACCGCAGAGGAAATGGGACACAGAAATGAGAGGGGATGGGATGGCTCCGGGGGGGTCCCGGCGTGGAGATTCCAAGCGTCCACTGCAGGGGCCACAGGTCCAGTCCCGGTTCAGGGAGCTGAAAGCTCCACACTTGGCTCCGTCAAAAGGAAAACACAGAAGGGACGAGGGTGACTCCCACTGAGACAGTCCCACTCCCAACCCAGGCTCTCCCACAACACCACGATGCTGCCAGCCCCCAGAAGCAGCAGAAGCCAGGCCCAGGCCCAGCACACATGCTCCCGGGTGGCCGGTGGTGAGGCTGGGAGAGGGGGTGGTCCCCGACCGCCACCAGCAGCACCCGGGAAGCCCAAAGCCCAGCCCTGCCCCCCACGCCTGGGCCCCTCACCTACCCCGGACCCTCTCCTGGGGGCCTGTGGAGGCAGGGCCACGCGCCAGTCCTGCAAGGGTCAGGCGGGGGGATCCAGCCTCGGTCAGTGGAGGATGAAGGTGGACCCCCCAGTGCATGAGCCCCCGGGCTGCGTGAGCCCCTGGGCTGCGTGGGCCGGACGTGTGATGTCCGGGGGGCGGGGGGGGGCCAGTGAGACCCGCGGGGGTTAGGGACCCTGGCTCAGGTTGCACAGCCGAGCTCTCTCAGCGCCCAGCGCCCTTTCTCCTGCTCTTAGTACAAAAGGACTGTCTCTCCCCCTGCCCCGCCACCTGCAGTTCCCAAACCACTGCCTCAAGGGACAGCCAAGAGCCCAGGAGACAATGGAGCCGGGGATGGGCGGGGCTCTCAGCAAGAAAGGACAGGGTCCCAGCAGGACAAGGCCTCTCTGCCAGATCGTGATGGCCGCGGGACTCTGTTCCCCCCAGATGGAGGCCGCCACCCACGTGGGGTCCCGGCCACCCACGGTTCACACCCCATCATCCACACTCATAATCCACACCCAACCACCCCCACACACTGCTGTCCACACCCCACTGTCCACATGCCCACCATCTACACACTCACCGTCCACACCCCAGCGTTCACACCTCACTGTCCACACTCCACTGTCCACAACCCAGCATCCACACCCCACCGTCTACACTCCACCATCTACACACTCACCATCCACACCTCAGTGTCCACACCTCACCATATACACACTCACCATCCACACCCCAGCGTCCACACCCCAGCATCCACACCTCACCATCTACACACTCACCATCCACACCCCACCGTCCACACCCCACCATCCACACCCCACCATCTACACACTCACTGTCCACACCCCACCGTCCACACCCCACCATCCACACTCCACAATCTACACACTCACCATCCACACCCCAGCGTCCACACCTCACCATCTACACACTCACTGTCCACAAGCCACTGTCCACACACCACCATCTACACCCACTGTCAACATCTCAGCGTCCACACCCACTGCCCTCACCACATTGTCCACACCCCACTGTCCACATCCGACAGGTTCAGTCCCTGGTCGGGGAGCTAAAATCCCACATGTTGCTCCATCAAGACAAAAACATGAGATGGGATGAATGCAACTCAAACCAAGACTGTCCCGCTTCCAATCCAGGCTCTTCTGCAAAACCACAAGGCTTCCGGCCCCCAAACCACAGCAGAATCTGTCCAGACCCCACTGTCCACACCCCACCACCCACACACACAACCATCCACAACCACTGCCCACGGTGCGGACACGCTCGCCAAGGAAACAGCAGGACAGCCAGGCACGCGTGGGCTGCGCCATCAGGGCGGGAGCAGGACGAGGGAGGGAGGCTGGAGGCAGAAGGAAGGGGACCAGGAACGGGCCCAGCCCACGCCCCCGCCCAGCAGATGGGCCCAGAAGACTTGTCCGCTTGCTTAAATAGAATGTATCAGGTTCCAGGGATACTGACTCACACCCGGCCTTCACTACCCAAAGGATGCTGCAACGCAGTCAGATGAAAGGAATAGCACAAGAAGGAAAACCAGGCGCCACAAGAGGGGCAGGCCTGGCGCGAGCTGTACCCACAGTTCAGTCTCCCCGGCCTGCAGGCCTGGCCCCCCGGCCTGTTCTCAGGGCTGCTCCAACCGCAGCCAGAGGAGGGAGAGGATGACGTCAGAATAACTGATTCACTCCAGTTTGCAACGCCCCAGGCCCTCTGAGGTCATTTAATTCTCTCACCAGCCTCAGGTGCTATTTGACAAATAAAGTGACTTAGGTTCAGGGGTGCCAGGAGGCTCCTGGTGGGAAACTGAGGTCGCAGAACCTCAGCTCCTTGTCACCATCGTTACAAGGCCAGGTCCTTGGAGCACGCATGGGGGACAGGTGTGTCCATCTGCCGGGGACCGGCGGGCCTCCTGGAGCTTTCAGCTGCTTCTGGGAGGGTATGTCTGTCTTTGCTCCACCCCAGAAGGACTCGGAGCACGATCAAGAAAAGTCTGCAGGAGAAAGAGCATGGATTTGGGATCCAACCCCGCCTGCTTCAAACGCTGCCCTTGCCCTCCTCACCAGCCGCAAGTCGCTCAGCCTATCTGAGCCTCAGCCTTCCCAGCTCTGAAAATGGGTGCAATCCCTCGAACCAGGCAGAGCAGATGAAGAGTTAAATGACAAAGCCCGCGACCGAGACTGGCATGGCGCGGAGCACCTCGCACACTGTCTGGGAATCGCATATGTCAGGATGCCATGCCAAGGTGACCTAATGGTCTGAGAAGAAGAAACATGAGGGACAGTGTCCCCGCAGGGACATGGTCGGTGCCTCTCAGCTGGGGCGGTGACTGCAGGGAAGGGAATTAGGTCAGGCAGCAGGTTTTTCAAGCCTGGTGAAATCCAGATCTAAAGAAACAAAAGGATGAGGAAAGACAGGAGGCAGGGAGACCGGGGAAAACAAGGCGCAAAAAAGATGCCACAGAGGAAACAAGGAAAAGGGAAAAGCAGGAGAAGCCCAACTTTGCAGCCAAGGCTCGTGAGCACCGGCTCACTTTCCTCAGCTTTCATGAAAGGTGGTCTCTTAGGGGATCCAAAGACAATCACCAGTAGAATTTTTGGAAAACAACGTTAGGAAAAAGGCACTGCATGAGTGTGTGCGTGCTTCAGTCGTGTCTGACTCTTTGCAACCCTGTGGGCTGTAGCCCGCCAGGCTCCTCTGTCCATGGGATTCTCCAGGCAAGAGTACTGGAGTGGGTTGCCATGCCCTCCTCCAGGGATCTTCCCGACCCAGGGATTGAACCTATGTCTCTTGTGTCTCTTGCACTGGCAGGCAGGCTCTTTACAACTAGCACCACCTGGGAATCCCTGGATTGGGGGAGCAGAACCCAAAGCCCCAGCAAGTCTCAGTGAGCCAAAGACTGATGCTGGCTGTGAAAGAGCGTGTGCTGAGGATGAGGGGAGGCCAGAAGCAGAGGCTGTGAGGGTGAGAAAGTCAGGGCCTGGCCTGGGCAGAGGGGCATCACAGGCACGTCCACGGGGGGACTCAGAGGAGGGAAAAGTCATCTCCCTTGGCCGGTGACATTCAGTATCCTTCTCCTCTCATCGCTGGCTCCCTGCAGACCACCAAGGTCCCCAGAGCTCCACGCTGGGGGTCCGGGGCAGCTGTGGCCAAGGTGGCCCATCACCTGCTGCAGGTGCAAGATCACAGACTCACGTGTCCACGATCCGCCTGTCAGAGGCTGGAGGTAAACACCCCCGTCCCTGCCGTCCAAGTCCTCAGGGCCTGCTTTGGCTCCCAGCGTCAGCTGGCTCTGGGGCATGGCCATTCAGCCCGGGGACTCGGGTGCCACATGGCTTGGGCTTGGGAGGCTGGTCTCTGCTGCAAAGATTTCCCCACCTGGAGAATGGGGACATCAGCAGCCTCGCCTCACAGGTGGGGCTCAGGTAAGCCACCTCCCATGTGCGCCCCGGCAGGCTAACTAAGTGACCATCGCCTATCTGTACGAGCCATTGTTCCTTCCCCGTCCAGGCTGACCTTGAGCACCTCACGGGCCAGGTGCCACCTCCATGGGGCCGAGGAGGCGGGCACGGTGCCTTCTTCCACCTTCAGCACCTCCCCGGCCTTTGCTTCTCATCCCTGGGCCGGAAGGGGTGGAAGAGACAAAGTGTAGCAGGTGGCCCCGTGGCCGCTCCAAGGGGGGTCAGTGTGCTGGGTGCTCCCCCGCGGCCCTCTTCAGGGATGAGGGGCTCGCTCCCGGCTGCTGGCAGGACTGCTTTCAAGGTGTGCCTCGCCCAGGGCCCACCGCCCTCATTGGCTGCATGATTGACCAGGCAAGCACCAGCTGGGGGCGCGGACTGAGGGACGGCTCCGCCCCTCCCCTGTCTGACCCTGCCTCCTTCCTTCCCCAGGAGTCAACCCCAAAGCTCCCCTGTGTGTGATCAACACCCCCAGTGCACACCTCCACCCGAGTCCGCTCACCCAGGAGCCCAACACAGGACACATGGTGAACAGGCGGTTGAAGCTGACGCTTGCTTGTAGCTTCAGGAAAGATGGGGATGGTGTGACAGCTGTTGTGTGGACGCGTGCCTGGGCGCCTCCTGCCATTTCAAAGTCTAGGTATTTTAATGACACTTTGTCGGGACTCGACCAGGTGGTCCTCGGGGGACACTGAAAAAGCCACGTCTCTCCCAACTCTGAGATTCTAAATGACCCCTCCCCTCCTCTTCTGCCCGTTCCTTTCCTGTGAGTGTGGGGGGAAGCGGGGACAGAGGCACCGAAGTCATGCCTCCTCGGTGCTCCTGGACCACAACAACCCCAACTGGAGGCAAGGCAATGCTGTAATTCCTTTCGGATGCTGCTGGAAGTCCTGCGACTTCAGAGTTTTCTAAAGGTGAGATGGGTTTGCTTGGACCTACAAAACCAAAGGTGCGTTGGTAGAAGCCAGAGTGCGGTTTAGGCAGTGTTGCGGTAGGGGACACTCTGGGTGCTTTGAGGGACGGCTAATGGAACAGATTCCCCCGAGGAACCTGGGGGAGTGCGAGAGGAGCCCAGCCTCTGTCTCCCTCAAGGACCCCTCTTCCTGCAAGACTGCGGCACAAACGGCAGACCCAATGCCCCCCTCCCTGCTGGCCCCCGTCAGTCCAGGGGAGTTTTCAGAAGCTGAGGAAATCAACCCTGGATACTCAATGGAAGGACTGATGCTGAAGCTGAAGCTCCAATACTTTGGCCACCTGATGCAAAGAGCCAGCTCAGTAGAAAAGACCCTGATGCTGGGAAAGATTGAAGGCGGGAGGAGAAGGGGACGACAGAGGATGAGATGGCNGGAAATCAACCCTGGATACTCAATGGAAGGACTGATGCTGAAGCTGAAGCTCCAATACTTTGGCCACCTGATGCAAAGAGCCAGCTCAGTAGAAAAGACCCTGATGCTGGGAAAGATTGAAGGCGGGAGGAGAAGGGGACGACAGAGGATGAGATGGCTGGATGGCTCACCGACTCGATGGACAGGAGTCTGAGCAAGCTCCGGGAGACTGTGATGGACAGGGAGGCCTGGCATGCTGCAGCCATGGGGTCGCACAGTCGGACACAATCAAGTGACTGAACAACAGGCCTCAGAAAGCTCGGGGGACCAGCGTGCTCTGAGGCGGGGCCAGACGCTGGCCAGCACCTCTCACGTCGGTCACAGTCACGGAACAGATTCTAGAAAAGCCGACGCCTGAGGCTTACAGCAGGGTGAGGAGGATGCTGCGAGGGGCAGGGTTGCTGCACCTCTGCACAGACTTCCCCCGGCACCAGCGAGCACTCACTCGGGACCCGGGGGGGTGAGTGAGGGGGGCCCCCAGCAAGACCAAGACCACCGGCATCCAGGCCTCCAGCCACTCCCCGGGAAGCGCTGCATGTGGAGCGGGTGTGAGCCACTGGCTCCCCTCGGAGACAAGGAAAGAAACGAGGGGAAACAAACCGCGACCTTGACCTCGAAGGTGGAACCAAGCCCTCCTCTGGATCTTCGATGGAGCTGCCGGCAGGGCTTGCGGGGCGAGGCCCTGGGACGGGAAGCGGGTGACCCCGGGGGCAGCCGGAGCTGGCCTCGCTTGGGCAGAAGCTGAGGGTCTATGACACTTGGCACTTCTTCTCTGCCACACTGGCTCAGCCATCAACCAGCTGAGTGGACCCACGTCCCCAAACCCACGACCCCTTTTGTTCAGGGACCACGCTGTCGACCTTTTGCTGCGCGGAACTGTGAGAGGTGCCAGCGTCCCGCTGGCAGACTCCATCTCAGGATGGCGGGAGAAGATGCCACCTGGTGAAGCAACCCTCTGGGCTCCTTGGGGTCCGACCTCCCTCGCCTCCAGGTGAGGACGATGGGCTGACGCGCCAGGAGTGCATGNACTGTGAGAGGTGCCAGCGTCCCGCTGGCAGACTCCATCTCAGGATGGCGGGAGAAGATGCCACCTGGTGAAGCAACCCTCTGGGCTCCTTGGGGTCCGACCTCCCTCGCCTCCAGGTGAGGACGATGGGCTGACGCGCCAGGAGTGCATGCACACCCCCTCCTCAGTCCAGGGTTCAGCACGTGTGAGTGACGCGCCTGACGAGACAGCAGCCATCTCGTGTAGCAGAAGGGACTCTGGGCTTACAGCACTCGTCCACATCGGGGTCGGGGCTGGAACGTCCCCGTCTGTCACATGGCCCAAGACTCTTCCCACAGTGGGCCCCAGCCCTGCTGCCGGCATTGAGGGCTGGGAGGGGGAGCCGGAGGTCAGGCACCTGCAGTGTCCGCAAGCGTCACAAAATCACAGGATGCTAGCCCCTGGAGGGCCCTGCCAGCCCCTGAGGAGGCTCCGTCTCCCCGATCGAATGCTTCGTCCCTCCCTAAAGAAGATCTATCAATGCACAGCCTGGGAGGAGACCCCAGCCTCAAGAGGGAGGCGGGAGGCCGAGGCCGGCACGTCCAACAGCTCTAGCAGAGGCCCGTGGAGCCAGGAGGCAGAAAAGCGGGCCAGCAGGCTCGTCTGAACCATTTTCCTAGGTTCCACGTATATGCATTACTCGACGATATTTGTATTCTCTGACTTAATTCACTCTGTATGACCGAGGAGGAGGCTATTTGCAAAGCAGAAAGAGAGACACAGACGTAGAGAACAAACACACGGACACCAAGAGGGGAAAGGAGGGGTGGGATGAATTGGGAGACTGGGATTGGCATATACACACTGCTACATAAAATATTCATTGGAAGGACTGATGCTGAAACGGAAACTCCAATACTTTGGCCACCTGATGTGAAGAGCTGAGTCCNAGACACAGACGTAGAGAACAAACACACGGACACCAAGAGGGGAAAGGAGGGGTGGGATGAATTGGGAGACTGGGATTGGCATATACACACTGCTACATAAAATATTCATTGGAAGGACTGATGCTGAAACGGAAACTCCAATACTTTGGCCACCTGATGTGAAGAGCTGAGTCCTTGGAAAAAACTCTGATGCTGGGAAAGATTGAAGGCAGGAGGAGAAGGGGACGACAGAGGATGAGATGGTCAGATGGCATCACTGACTCGGTGGACATAAGTTTGAGTAAACTCTGGGAGTTGGTGATGGACAGGGAGGCCTGGTGTGCTGTGATTCATGGGGTTGAAAAGAGTTAAACACGACTGAGCGACTGAACTGAACTGAACTGACATAAAAAACAGGTAACTAATAAGAGCCTGCTGGGTAGCTCAGGAAACTCAATCAGTGCTCTGTGATGACCTAAATGGGAAGGAAATCCAAAAACAGAGGGGATATATGTGTACGTATAGCTGATTTACTTTGCTATACAGCAGGGACAAAGATTGAAGGGGGGAGGAGAAGGGGACGACAGAGGATGAGATGGTTGGATGGCATCACCGACTCAATGGATGTGAGTCTGGGTAAACCCTGGGAGTTGGTGATGGACAGGGAGGCCTGGCGTGCTGCAGTCCACGGGGTGGCAAAGAGTTGGACACAACTGAGCGAATGAACTGAGGCACTAAGACAACATACTCCAATAAAATTTTTTAAAAAACAACCACAACAAAAACAGGCTGAAAAGGCATTTCACCTTCCTTCTTTGCGACAGAGCATAACCAGAACTTGCAGAAACCCACTCGCCTCCCCCTAGTCCAGCCCCTGCCTGCGCGCCCCTGGGCTCCTCCGTCCCACCCCCAGCCCGCTCACCTCGCCCTGGCCCCGGGCTCTGTCGCCAGCACTCCTCCCCTCCTTCCCACAGCGGGTTCCAGCCCACGCCTGCAACAGCAGAGGTGACAGTCAGAAGCACAGACAGACTTCACCCGAGAGGGGCCCACGGCACCCAAGGCCACGACCAGAGACCCCTGACCCCACCTCACCCGGGGATGAGCCGGGGGAGCCCAGCCCCCCGACCCACCTGCAGCCCAAGGGGCTCCCAAGGCCCTCCACACACTCTGGAATCAAAGCACAAAACCCCCAGGCGAGCCCCAGCAGCGGGTGCCCAAGGGGATGAGGACAGACACACCCAGCAGGCCAGCTGCTCAGCACCTTCTCCGGGGCCGTCGCAGCCCAACCCAGGGGAGCACACACCCTCTAGGGTCAGTGACTCCTCTGGGGGCGGCAGGGGGAGGTGGGAGAGACTCCGGGAGCCCCCAGGGGGTGTCCCAGCCCCCAGATGGAGCTTGTCGGATTCCTATCTGCACCCACCACCCACTCCCAGCAGCCTTCCAGCTTCGCTCTTTGGCACCTGCAGTTTCTCATCACCAACAGCAAGGAAGAGGTGTCCCTGTGCGAAGTGTTTCCTTGGGGCTGGGAGATGAAGGCGCAGGTGCGCGCCGCTCTCAAAGGAGCACGTGGTCCTAAGGAGACAAAGATCTGGCCCCCACGTGGCCCCGATCCTGGACAACCCTGAAGGGCCTTCCCCATCCCAGGGGGCTCAGCTGAAGTCCTCTGTGACTGCTCCAGCGTCCAGCCTCTCCCTCTGCCCCATCGGCTTTCTTTCCTTTCCCTGCCATGGAAGGACCAGAGCGAGAAGCAGCACAGATGCACTGGCTGAGGACAATTTTTAGGTGAAGGTCACAGACCTCACTGAGAGGTAGCTCACCATTCAACAAGGAACATAACCCCAAATGTCCATCTCACTTTTATAAAGGTTTTTTATTTTATTTCTGGATAAATATTTCTGTGCTGGATTTTCACTGCGGCGCCTGGGCTTTCTCTAGTTGCAGAAAGTGGGGGGCTGCTCTTCACGGCAACGCACGGGCTTCTCACTGCGGAGCACAGGTTCCAGAGCATGGACGTCAGCAGCTGGGGCTCACGGACTCCAGAGCGCAGGCTCAGCGGTTGCGGTGCACAGGCTTAGTTGCTCCGCGGCACGTGGAATCTTTCCGGACCAGGGAGCGAACCCGTAGTCCCCTGCGTTGGCAGGTGGATTCTTTACCACTGGGCCACCAGGGAAGCCTCCATTTGACTTTAATTCATATTCTACCGGGGCTTCCCACATAGCTCAGTTGATAAAGCACCTGCCTGCCATGCGGGAGACCTGGGTTCAATTCCGGGGTTGGGAGGATCCCCTGGAGAAGGAAATGGCAGCCCACTCCAGCATTCTGGCCTGGAGAATCCCATGGACGGAGGAGCCTGGCAGGCTACAGTTCACGGGGTCCCAAGAGCCGGACACGAGTTAGCGCTGTCTTTCTTTCTTCCCCCTTTCTTCATATTTTATTACGGGCATAAATGCAGTCCCCGCACACCCAGCCTCCGGAGCTGCGCTCTCAGCCTTCCCTGAAAACTGAAGTCACCACGTCCAGAGAAGGAGAGCAGACGGCAGCACAAGCCTGGAGCCTGGGCCTGCGCTGAAAGGACTCTACGATCGCTCACCCCTGCCCGCAGCCCCGACTCGAGCCAGCACAAAACAGAGCTGCTTTGAAAACGTTTTCTGTCTACCCCAAGGTGCAGACACTCCTGCAGAGTTCCACGCAGGCCAGGCAGTTGGGACCGGGCTCCCCAGAAGCGTCCCCCATCCTCATCTGTGCCATGAGTGCCCAGCTGCCCGGAGGGCTTCCTCTCTTCCTGACATTCCTCCAGGAGAAAACCCGAGTTTTGCTGCCTGCTCTGCCACCGTGGCCAATCGTGGGACCCTGGGGCCTGCCTCCTCCCTGGTCCGCAGCAGCAATCTGCCACCCTCTCTGCTCCGGGGTCACCACACAGGCTCCGGACCACTTCCCTGCCTGGTGGGGTAGTCTCCCCGCTTGGCTCCCCCTCTAACTCAGGTGGATACTGCCTCTCAGGCATTTCCCTCTGTCTTGGAGCCGAGAATATTCTATTACCTGTGCTCCAAGGTCATTTCAGAAATCTCAAAATACACCTAACGAGCAAAGAAGGTGGTGAAAAGCTACCTCTCCGCTCTCCTGGCACTGGCCTCTCCCCAAGGGCAAAGCATCTCCCCCGAGGCTCACCTCTCCTTAGTGATGAAAGCAGGCTGGCAGAGGGTGGCTATCAAATACCAGCCTCTGGAGGACCTGGGCTCCTCACCCTTGCTCACAGCCCCTGAGAGCTCACTTGTCCTCGGGATGAAGCAGTTTCCATACAATCCTGGTGCCCAAGCCACGTGCAGACCCTAGATTGCAATCCTCTTGGTAGTATGTATGACACAGAATATCATTAACACTGCTGCTGCTAAGTCGCTTCAGTCGTGTCCGACTCTGTGCGACCCCACAGACGGCAGCCCACCAGGCTTCCTCGTCCCTGGGATTCTCCAGGCAAGAACACTGGAGTGGGTTACCATTTCCTTCTCCAGTGCATGAAAGTGAAAAGTGAAAGTGAAGTCGCTCAGTCGTGTCTGACTCTAGCGACCCCATGGATTGCAGCCCACCAGGCTCCTCCGTCCATGGGATTCTCCAGGCAAAAGTACTGGAGTGGGGTGCCATTGCCTTCTCCTGAATATCATTAATACTATCTAGCAATTGTACAAATAATAATATATTAAACAATAATACTATTACACATCAACCTGTTTAAAGATCTTGGGCTTCCCTGGTGGCTCACGCAGTAAAAAAATCTGCCTGTCATGCAGGAGAGCTGAGTTCAATCCCTGGGTTGGGAAGATCCCCTGGAGGAGGAAATGGCAACCTACTCCAGTATTCTTGCCTGGAGAATTCCATGGACAGAGGAGCCTAGTGGACTACAGTTCACGGGGGTCACAAAGAGTCGGACAAGATTGAGCAGCTAACACTTTAAGATCTTAATATAGTAATAAGTATATTATAAAGTAATATTTAATTAAGTTACTGTTATGATGTATGACAATGTGCAATATGTTATTCTACATTACACATAATTATAATTAAATTATGTAATTGGGCTTTCCTGGTGCCTCAGCTGGTAAAGAATCCACCTGCAATGTGGGAGACCTGGGTTTGATCCCCGGGTTGCGGAGATCCCCGGGAGAAGGGAAAGGCTACCCAGTATTCTGTCCTGGAGAATTCCATGGCCAGTATAGTCCATGGGGTCACAAAGAGTCGGACATGAATGAGTGACTTTCACTTTCATTTTTAACGTTATATAGCTGTACAACATATAGAATATAAATATATAGCAACAAGATTAAGATTATTGCATACATTATTAATTATTATGTATATATTTATATATGTTTGAGAAGGATAAACGTTTGCTGTTTTAAGCCACTGTGATTTGGGGTATTTGGTAGCACATGTGAACCTGTGTGGGGACTTGTGCCTGGAGCACCCCATGTAGGCGCTAAGCCTGTGAGGTGGGGGCGAGCCCGTCCTGGTTATAGTTTTACCCTTAGCCCTGCTCAGTGCCTGGCACACAGAGGGCTTTTGGTAAACGTTTGGTAACTCGGTAAGAAGCCCTTTGGCAGCCGGTTGACAGAACGCCCAGCACAGAATGTCTTGATTCCTGCTTTGCTGTTTATCCTAATATTCAGTTTTTATTAAAAAAAAAAAAAAGACAAAATGAAAAAGAACTACAAAATACGATCTATGAAATTATAAATGGCAGGTTATTTATTTTCAAGATGAGACAGGTAAATCACAGGCTTCAAAGTCCTCCTGTAAAACGGAGCAAATAAACACCTGGTCAACCCCAAGGGCAAACCTGTGGAAGGCAGACCCGATCTTTCATTTTCCCTGTGCCCATCCTGGGGCTGGTGTCTGTCCTGCCTGGCAGTCTTGCCTCCCAACCCAGGCTGCTTGGACCACTCATGGGCATCAACGTGGGGCGGGAGCAGGGCAAAGTAGGGACGTCAAAAACTCAGGTTAAACACAACACAGCTTTCTTGGCAGGTTGTACTAGAACAGGTGGGTGCTGTGGAAAGCGTCATCTGCTTTCTCTGTGATAAGGATAATAACACTGATAATGATAGTATTTCACAGGGTTATTTCAGAGATGAACAGAGTCATCTTATCTACAAGCACACCCTTGGCATCCTGGCAAGTGCTCCATCGGTATTGCTACATCTGATGACAATGTGTCGTCCCAGAGGGTATCTGATTGTCAGTAATATTGATCACGAATGGAACTACCCATCGAGGCCCATGTGAATTGCTAGGAGGAAGAAAGTGCTTCGGGGTGCTCACTACACAATCTCCTGTGGACAAGACTGTCCGGGGATGACCGCACAACGACCACTGACCCCAACAGTGCTGTGAAGGCAGGGACCCTGCTGGGTGAGGTCCTCGGGTCCCATAATGCACCACAAACAAACGGTGGGCATTTTTTTAAAGCCTATTTAACTTTTTTTTAAAAGGTTTTTTTTTCTGGATGTGGACCACTTTTTAAGTCTTTACTGAATTTATTACAATACTGTTTGTTTTATGTTTTGGTTTTTCAGCCATGAGGCTTGTGGGAGCGTACCTCTCTGACCAGGGATGGAACCCGCACCCCTGTATTGGAAGGCAAACTCAACCACTGGACCACCAGGGAAATGCCCAAACAATGTGCATTTAAAACTACAGAAGTTCTCTCTCAGTTCCGGAGGCCAGAGCCTGAAATCAAGGTGTGGGCAGGGCCACACTCCCTGGGAACCCCAGGGGAGGGGGAGGGGGAGGGGGAGGGCCCCCCCTTGCTTCTTCAGCCCCTGGCAGCCCCAGGGGTCCTTGGCTTATGACAGCATCTCTGTACCCTCCGCCTGTCTTCCCATGATCTTCCCTCTGTGCCTCTGTATCCAGGTGTAAGTCGCTTCAGTCGTGTCCGACTCCTTGCGACCCTGTGGACCGTAGCCCGCCAGGCTCCTCTTGTCCATGGGATTATCCCAGGCAAGAATACTGGAGTGGGTTGCCATTTCCTTCCCCAGGGGATCTTCCCAACCCAGGGGTCGAACCTGCATCTTCTGTCTCCTGCTTTGACCATTACCGCCACCTGGGCAAGCCCCTCTGTATCCATATTTCCCTCTTTTTTATAAGGACACCAGTCGTACTGATCTCAGCTTAACTTGGCCATTTCATTTGCAGAGACCCTACTTCCAAATCAGGTCACAGTCACCGCTACCAGAGGTCAGGATTACAGCAGCTTTCAGGAGACACAAGTCAGCCATGATCCCGGTCAGCTCTGTGTCCTCAACGCCTAGCACGGGGCCTGCGAAACAGACAGAAATGGGCTCACGGGTTTCCCAGTTCCAGCTCTACAGGCGCCCAGCTATAAACACGCTCCTAGCAACCTAGCTCCCCATTTCCTTCAAAATGAGAAGCTGGCCCCCCATCCTAAAATTCCGGCCCCGTCATATCCTTCCTTCTGTCCCCTGCCCCAGCACCAGTGAGGACCCCAGGGCCACCTGCCCAGCTCTGCCCTGAGCCCCTGCCGGGTCCCAGCAGAAGGTGGGCAGGACTGCACGGCTCCCACAGCTAGGACCTGGCCTCAGCCCCTGGAAAAAAGGCTGGACCCCTGGGGTGACCCAGAGCAAAGTGGTCTTTGTTGTCCATTCATCAGCGACTTCGCTGCCAGGTCAGAGTATATCAACACACAGAGGCTCTGGCACAAGGCCCCAAAGCCCGGATGATATCTGATGGGTGTGTGACAAGCCGTGAGCTGGCAGAAAAGAGCTTCCTGTCAACAGGAAGGGAAGGATGCGGATCAAATCATTTTCAAAGCAGGCAGAGGAAGAAAGAGATGAGTGAGATTGGGCTTAACCGTTCCGACGCCAGGCTCTCTCTCCCCTGTGGCTCCCCCGCCATCTAACAGCAAGGTCACGGCTGACCGACCAAGCAAATGAAGGACGTCTTCACCTCGGGTGCTCAGCGCTGCATCGGCCACTGTCTGTCCCTTATCTTAAAACCTTTGACCACAGGCTGACATTTGGTTTGCTGTCCAGGGATATCAAGATGGGCTTGGCCACCGTCTGGAAAGAGGTGGGAGTCACAGACGTTCATGTGTGATGATACCCTCTGTTCTGGGTCAGAGCTGGGGGTAGTGAGTGGGGGAGAATGGGGAAGGAAGGCCAGATTCTAACCCAGATTCTAACCCAGCTCTTCCAGGGTCTGTGGCCTGTTGGGTGACCTGAGTAACCAACCCCATCATAGTGAAATAATGCCCAGAAACAGACATCACTGGCAGTGAGCTGAATTTATCAAGATGGGAAAAGTAGAAGAAAAACAGTCAGTCAAGAAACAGCTTCACCTGGGGCTTCTCTAGTGGCCGAGTGGTTTAAGAATGTGCCTTTCAACTCAGGGGACGCGCGTTTGATCCCTGGTCAGGGAAGAAAGATCCCACATGACTCGGGGCAACTAAAGCCCAAGAGACAATGACCGAGGTCTCGGGCCACAACTGGAGTCTGTGCCCCACATCAAAAGACCCTGCCTGCTGTAACCGAGATCCCTCGTGCCGCAACGAAGATTCGAGGCAGCCAAATAAATGAACATCAAAAAACCAAATAAAAGAAACAGCATCATCGAAGAACACATTTACGTGTCTGGATGGTTTCAGAAGACACAAGCTGATGCGCTGAAGGTAAAGAAAATGAAGTCAGAGCAGGTGAAAAGCCCTTAGCAAGTGAAGACGTGCTTCCAGTTTTTCTGGAGTCAGACTTGGGTCAAAAGGGAAACCCCTGGGGGCAGGTCAGCAATAGAAGACAGTTTTGTTAGATTTTTACTGGAGGAGGAAACAGGCCAGGGAAAGATACCGGTGAAGCGCTGAGAACAAGATCAAGTTTATGATGTGTGGAAAGACAACACTGAACACACATGTGCGGGGCTGCTGCTGCTGCTGCTGCTGCTGCTGCTGCTGNGGAAACCCCTGGGGGCAGGTCAGCAATAGAAGACAGTTTTGTTAGATTTTTACTGGAGGAGGAAACAGGCCAGGGAAAGATACCGGTGAAGCGCTGAGAACAAGATCAAGTTTATGATGTGTGGAAAGACAACACTGAACACACATGTGCGGGGCTGCTGCTGCTGCTGCTGCTGCTGCTGCTGCTGGAACCTCGAGACTAGCGATGTCCTTTTGGTGCAATAATGACCCATGATCGCATCAGTGATATCAATGATCGCATTTATCATGAGGCCACGAGGCAGTGTTCAGAGCCCGGTTTACACAAGGATCTTGAACCCTCCACAGACAGGTGCTAGTAAAGAGTGGGCCCAGGGCAGCAGAGGCTAGATTTGACGATAGGGTCACCAACCAAGGGAAGGGGGATGCCCTGTTCTCAGCTGGGGACAAGCTGTAAAGTGGGGACAGGATGAGACAGGGAATCCAGCCTGTGAGGCACTGGATGTGTGATTCTGCAAATCCACGTGTTTCGTGCTCAGCGTAGGTCACTAGGTGAGCTGGACCACGGAGGTCCGTGCAGTCTGTAGGGTGGAATCTTCAAGGAAGGGTACCCCTATATCCAGTCTCTGCCTACCCGTTCCCCCCGCACACAGGCCCAGAGCTGCACTGTGCTTAACCGTGCGTTCAGCCAACATGCTACATGAAGCCCACCCCACAGTCAGTCCAGCTCATACCCTGCGAGCTGCAGAGAGACGTCCAGGCCTCGTTCATAAACCCCGGAGCCACAGAACAGTTCCAGGGACTCCATTACTGGCTCCTCCGCCTCCTTCCATCCCTATATCACACTCTGGGCCCTATAAGAGCCTGTGTTCAGGGTGCCCAAAATGCATCAAGCCACTGAAGGGCGGAGTCAAGAAGCAATGCAGTCAGGTCTAAGAGGCTGGACTACCACCGGTTAGGCAGGCTGGGAGCCTGTGTGGACACTCATCTTTATCTGGGATCCAGAACTACTCTGTCTCTGTTCTACCGTCAGCAGCCAAGAGTCTCTCTTCTCAACGGCGAGTGGACGGGTGCAGATGCTGGAGACAGGATGGAGAGACACACGGATACTTAGATGGGGCGATGGACAGACTGATAGAATAACACAGGGGTAGGGGGCTTCCCCGGTGGCTCAAGTGGTAAAGAACCTGCCCGCCAAGCGCAGGAGATGCAGGAGACGTGGGTTCAACCCCTGGGTCAGGAAGACTCGCCTGGAGAAGAAAATGGCAAGCTACCCCAGGACTCTTGCCTAGGAAATCGCATGGACAGAGGTGGTCTGGCTACAGTTCGCGGGATCACAGAAAAGTCAGACCCGACTGAGCACACACACTCAGAGTCGGAGCCCACACACTGAGGAAGCTGGAAAGCAGTTTTTTGTTAAATCCCCGGAGGCCTGAGAGTCACCCAGAAAACTTCTCAAAAACAAAGAACCGCAGGTCCCACACCCTAGAGATGCTGACTCAGCAGTTCTGGGCTGAGACCTAGGATTGTACATTTTAAGCAAATGCTGGGTGGATCGACTTAGGCTGGTCCGTGAGCTGCACTTTGAAAAACACTGTCCTAAACCCTATCCCATCTTGCTCAAGGTGGTACACGCCGACCAAGGCCAAGGCCAAAGATGCCACACACCCCCACACCTTGCCTCATGGCACCCACTTTCCCTTCACTAAGGCTTTACTCCAGGAAGTTCCAGTGGTGGGGTGGGCAGTGAGCGGTCCTGTGGGGGCAGAAGGCAGCTCCCAGTCCCGGGCGGGGCCCCCTCCTTCACGCCCCACCCAGCAGAGTGGATCTGGCTGGAGGGAGGCTGCTGGTCCCAGGCCCATCTACAGGGTGAAGGGCACTGGGCTTCAGGCAGCATGAGGCATCCCTCTGGAGACATCACAAGCAAAGACGTCCCCAGCAACCGGCCCAAGCCACGCTGGGTCTCCATGACCTCTAAGGCCGGCCAGCTGCTCCTGGCTCTATTTCTAGGCTGTCTCTGGGGACTGACAAGGATTTCTGCTGCCCCTCTCCCAGGAGACGCTGGGGCTGGGCACTCTGGCAGCAGTAAGTATCGGGCCACTGCCTCGGACCGAGGCTGACCTCCCCCAGCTGCCTCTGTGTCCCCACGGGCCCCCACGTGGGTCCTTGTCTCCAAAATCCTCCCTTCCCCCCGACCTCCTGCCCCATCATTGGCTTGTGAACAGTCCCAGAGTCCCACAAGACAGTCAAAGAGACAGCCAGTGGTCACCACTTACAGTAAGGCTACGCGCTAACAGGGCACATTCTTTTTCTCGGACAGAAAGGCGGAAAGCACATGCTAACTCCCAGCGACGGCTGCTGGGGCAGAGGGTTCTGGCAGGTCGCCAGGCACAGCCAGGCTTCTAATGAGCTCTTTTCTAAAAGCATTCCCACCACCTGGATGACTGCTCTGCCTTCCATTAGGGATGAAGGCGGAGGAACGAGAACCCAGGCGAGGTGCCAGCACATGACGACTCTGAACGGTGCACTTGTCTGGCTACTTTTAAAGGCCTAGGGCAGCCCCAGAGGAGCACGCAGGCGTTCCTCTGCTCTCCCTCCTCTCTTTCCCCAGACAAGATCTAGGAGGGTGTCCCCCAAAGGTGACCCACCCCGAGCCTGAAACCAAGCAAGGCAACACCCTCCATCAGGCCCAAGGGCCACCCTCCCTTTAGTAGAATTCAGTTAATGAATGACTTTAGTTAGTAACTGTGGGTCTCCACTACCCACTGTCACCTAAGCCCTTAGTATATCCCCTAAAGTTGATTCCTCTTTTCTGGTATCTCAGGGCACAGCAGGTGCTATGCTGCTGGCAGGAGGGCAGGGTAGAAGGTAGTTAAGGATCTAGATTAAAAGACTTCCCTGGTAGTCCAGTAGTTAAGAATCCACCTGCCAATGCACGGGACACGGGTTCAATACCTAAGCCGGGAAGAACCCACATGCCTCAGAGCAACTAAATCCAAAAGACACAACTACTGAGCCCACAAGCTGCAAGGACTGCACTCACATGCCCGAGAGTCTGTGCTCCCCAGTCTGTACTCCCCAACAAGAGAAGCGCCCACTGACCATAACCAGAGAAAGCCTGAGTGCGGCAACGAAGACCCAGGGCAGCCACACAAAAAAATTACAAAGTAAAAAACTAAAAAGAAAGATCTAGATTAGAGCCTAGGATGGAGGTTTGCGATTATCTCCCCCAACATCCTTGGCCATAGTTCTGCTTATGCATCAGACGTGGGGCTGGAGACTGAGTCCAGTAGTGTCCATTTCAGAAAAAAAAAAAAGACCAGCTGCTTTGGACACGAGAGGTCCCAGAAGGCTTTATCATGGTGAGTGTCACTGGTCGCCACCAAATGAGCCTACCCCTGGACTGCCAAAGCCACAGTATCTTCAGGGAGCCACTCTTCAGAATCCCGAGCGTCCTGGGAAATGAGCACTGATGCCCACCAGCTGTTGGGGGAGGAGGCAGAAGTGATGCCCTTCGACCCACTGCTCAAGTCCACCCGGGCTGTGACAGACTCACAATCCTCCCCCAGACACCAAACGTCCCACAATCCTAAGGCCAGCTCAATCCCTTGCTATCCGTCAGACACCACGGCTGACCATGTTGCATCTTGCCTCCGTCTGTTTTCTCTCATCATCACTACAGTTCAAGCCCTCAAATGCTGATCTCTGGGTTTTTTACCCAAGCATTTGATCGCTTCCTTCGACACCAGCCCAGTCTCCACAACTCTAAGCCACGAAGTGTTGTTCTCATCAGTTTTAATTGCTTCTTAAAGTGAAAGTGAAGTTGCTCAGTCGTGTCCGGCTCTTTGCGACCCCATGGCCTGTAGCCGGCCAGGCTCCTCTGTCCGTGGAATTTTTCAGGCAAGAGTACTGGAGTGGGTTCCCGTTTCCTTCTCCAGGGGATCTTCCTGACCCAGGGATCGAGCCTGGGTCTCCTGCATTGCAGGCAGACACTTTACCGTCTGAGCCACCAGGGAAGCCTCTGACTTGAAATTCCCCCTCAAAACAGTGAGACAATGACTTGGATTCAGTAGTTTATCACAGGGAGCAGGCGGGGAAGTCAGGCCAGACAGAAAGAGCACGTGAATGACTGACTGGTCCACCACTCTGGGCAACCGGGGCTGGGTTCTGCTGCGACCCTCGGAGGCCTCCACAGAACCCATGGTAGAGCCTTTCCCTCCACCTGCATTCCTCCTTGGTGAGGGCTGCCCCTTTCGGGCATAATCCCAACCCCGGCATTCCCACACCAGCCTGTACTCAGGCTGAGCAAGCTGCCACTATTCAAGAGGCCTCCCTGAGGAGCAGAGACACAGGGAGCAGCTGTGGTGTGGAACGGAGCTGTCCAGCAAGGCTGCAGGGAGCCCTGGGTGGGCTCTGGGCACAACAGGAAGGACACCCATCGCATCTGCTGCAGCTTCCCAAGGGCGCCGGGGGGCATCCTCATTCCTGGGCCTAACTCCCAGGAAGGACTCCCAGAGAAGAGACAGGAGGCCAGTTAAAGTGGGGTTTTGGGTAACAACGGACGGGTTTTCTTCTAGTATAAGTTTATCCCAAATGGTGCCTGGCACATTCATATACGAAGAAGTTGTTCGTTGTTTAAAATTCTAATTTAACTGGGCACTTAGTATTTCTACTTGCTAAATCTTGTAAGCCCGATTCAAGGCTCTCCTTGATCTGACCTTGACGTATTTCCGATTACCCTGATTTCTCAAACTCTTTCGTCCGTGAAAAGGGGCCCTTCACTGGGTCTGGAAACAGCCTCACACTCTCCGACTCCAGAGGGGGGCTCAAGCTGGTTCCCTGGCAGGAGTGATCCCTGCCATGCCCCTGACACATCTCTGTCCTGCCTCCCACCTCTGGGTGCAGTGTCTCTCTGAACATGTCCACGCCCTGCCATCTCTCCTTTCTTTCCCCTCTGAAGGCACGTACAGCCTGCACCGGTCAACTTGTACCCTCAGGTCATCTGCAAACATCTGTCTGAATGCCACACTTTCCCGGCTAGCATGTAACTCTCACCCAGCCCAGCACAGGGACCCACAGGTAATGACTAGTTGGTTAGTGACAACATCCTCTTGGTTCCCCCTGCTCCCAAACACACAGTAAACTCAGGCCCTGTGAGAGTAGAGACAGAGGCCCTCTCCTTTCCCCCTGGATCTCACCATCAAGCAGCGCGGCACACGTGTCGTGGAATAACTGAGTGAACGGTACTTTCTATAAGGGCTGTGTCGGGCCAAGAACTATGTCTAAAGCAGCCAAAGTCATCACCAGCAGCAGGGGGCCTAGTGAGAGGATTCCAACTATATCGTGGCTTTTCTGCGGTCACACCTTGGCTGCTCAGTCCTTTTCCGGGTTCTGGGTTTTGCCCTCCACCTCTCCGGAGTATGCCCCACACACGTGTTCCCATTTGAGACCAGCCTCACCTATCACCCTGAACAGGATATGGCCTGAGCACTAGACAATGTCATTTTCTTTTCCCCCCTCTTTTAAAGTGGGTGCTCTGATGTAAGTGTGATAGCCATACATTCATATAACAGTTTGCATTGGTACGAGTTTTCCCATGATTTATTTTTCTATCAACAGACTTGAAAGGGGGACAAAGCAGAGTTATTATCTGTTTGACAAACAGGAGAAGCTGAGTGGTTAAATGGCTCAGTCAAGTGAAACTACCAGAGGGAGGCTTCGCCTACTGGTGCCTAACTTTTCATTTACAAATATAGCTCAAAATATCTCACGTTAGGAATGTAAACAGGACTATCTCACTTTCAAATAGGATGTTTGTTTATTCAAAGGCATGCTTATTNGCTCAGTCAAGTGAAACTACCAGAGGGAGGCTTCGCCTACTGGTGCCTAACTTTTCATTTACAAATATAGCTCAAAATATCTCACGTTAGGAATGTAAACAGGACTATCTCACTTTCAAATAGGATGTTTGTTTATTCAAAGGCATGCTTATTCCCACAAGCTTGGGTCACCATCGTGGTGGTCACACTGCAAGCTTGGGCCCAGCCACCTGCTCCCTGAGCTCTCCCTTGCCAGGGAGGGCTGGCCACCTGTCCCAACTAGGGGCTGCTCCCTGAAGTGCCCATCAGATGTCTGGGGCTCCCCCAGTACCTGACCTTCCTGGCCAGTGTTTGCACAGAGGACTGGGAAGGAAAAGCAGTCAATAAACATCGGAGTGAAGTCTAAGAGAGTTCACAGCAGAAAATGCTTGCCACCTCCCCCGCCCCTCCCCGGCTGGCGGCTGACAGGAAGGATTAGCTTCCAGGAGGTGTCTGTAACAAGGTGAGGTCAGAGGCAGCTCTGGGCGGGTGGGATCACCGGCATTTGTGCCCCAAACCAGTCACCCATCATCAAAATTACATTCTCCACGGAGTTCTCTTGCGTGTGTGTTTGGACACACGTGTACTCGGTTAGTGAGGGCTGGGGGTGTGACTCAGCTGGGGGCTTCCTTCGGGTGCAGGTAAGGGCTGTTGGGCTCAGCATCAGACCAACCCCCTCTCCACTCACCCACAGAGTGGCTAAGGAAGGCTGCGGGGGGGCCACGGGCAGGCAAACTGCAGGGTGGACGCACGACCGCTGCCCACCACGCCCTCCAGCTGGACAAAGTCAAGCTGCAGACCGATCGATGTCGCTAAAGTCCGGCCCAGAGGCCGGCGTGGCCAGGGCTGAAGTTCGCGAGGGCCCTGCACGCCTTAACGGGTCCGGAGCCCCCAAATGTCTGAAATGTGCTCCCAGGTTCAGGCCCAGGGGCCGGCTGCAGAGGAGCCTCCCGCCCTGGACCCAGAGACACCCGAGGAAAGCTGAGGAGCGGGGTGCTGGGGAGCAGGGGGGGTCCGTTTGAGGGCTCAGCTACACACCGCTGCCGCCCCCATCCCCCGCCGTCCCCACCCACCGCCCCTCCCGTCCGTCCCCAGCCGCGGCGTGCGGCTCCACCTCCCCGGAGCGCAGTCCACACTGTCCTCCTTCAACAAAAACAAGCCTACGCACCGCCCCCCGCACCCGCACCGGGCGGGATCCCAGGCTACGCCCAGCCCACCCCGCCGCAGACGGTGGGTCGCCAGGCCCCGGCGGCACGCGGGCGGGGCGGGAGACGGAGCCCGGGCCGGGCGGCGCAGCTCGGCCCCGGGCCGCCAGCAGTCCCCGGAGCGGCAGGAGGGGCGCGCACCGCGGCGGGGCGGCCCGCGTTAACCGCTTCGGCGCCGGCTCGGAGCGCCGCGGAGGGCGGCGAGCGGGAGGCCCCGCGGGGTCCGACTCACCGGAATGTGCACTCGCAGCGAACGCCGCTTCTGGCTGCTGTTTTTCTTGCCGCCGCTCCCGCTGGGGCTGCAAACATCTTTCTTCTTCTTGGTGTCCATGGCCGCGCTTCCCATAACTTTAAGCCGAAGTTAATTCCGGGTGACCCGTTCCTGGAATTCGGTCCTCTCCTTCCCCGTGCCCGGCCGCGGGCGCTTACTGTCCCCTCCCGCCTGAAGACACCGCGTGGGGACTTCCGCGGGAGGGAGGTGGGGCAGGGACCTCGGGCCCGCCGGGGGTGGCGGTCGGCAGGAGCGCCGGGTTCACTTGTCCGCTTCCTCCTACGGGATCGTCCGAGGCAGAACCAAAGCCCGAGGCCGTCCTGGTTCGGGACTACGCGTGGCAGCAGGCTTCCTCCGGGTGACAAAGTTTTCTTCCTTTGGCAAGGCGAGGCAACATTTCCCACCCTCCCGGCACCCCGCCACTCCCCGATTCCTAGAGGTAATCGGACAGGCAGGTGCAGTTAAACACTCTGAGAAGCAGCCCTTCTATTGCCTGCGCCTGAGCGGAAGATCTGGCGAGAACGAGACGCTGTATGTATTAACGTGAGCCTCAGCCGCAGAATAAACCAGCCCGCAGCCTGTAGCTAGGTCCGTCCTCCTTTCTGGGCGAGGGAGGGAGGAGGAGAAGGGGAAGAGGAGGTGCAAACGCGGAGACTCTGCGCAATTGGACCGAGGCGCGGCGGCGAGCGCGGCTGCTGGCGGCGGGCCGAAGAGCGCGCGGGAGCCTCGCGGGGAGCAGAGGCCCAGGCGCCCGCTCCGTACCCCCGCCGCCGCTCCAGGGCGCCGGGGCCCGTGGCTAAGCGAAGGGCTGGGCCTGACCGGGACGCAGGCGGGCGGCGCTGGGAGGTGGACGGCGGCGCGCCTCGAACAGGAAGTGCACGGCGTGCCGCGCGCTCCCCTCGCCGCCACGCGCTGTCGCCCGGGGGGCTGCGGTCCCCTGCGGCCACGGCGGCGCGGGACCCGCTCCGAGACAGGTGTCAGACCCCGGGAGACCCTCCCCCCATTGTCGGTCATAAATGTCTGACTACCCCGCCACACACACCCTGAAACACGCACACGTGCCCCGTGCCCCGCAGACCCGGCGGCGGCGGAAGCGCGGGAATTTTGGTGGGACCCGCAGGAGCGCCTGGAAAACCGCGGCCCCGAGGACCTGCCCGCCGGCGTGCGCGCTGAGATCGCACCCGGCAGGTGCGACCAGGGGTCGCGGGCAGAATGCTGGTTTTCACCGCCACCACCACCCCCGCCCCGTACCCAACCCTGCCCTGCTGTTTTCAGGTTCACCAAGGGAGCCGCGGTAACAGTAGGACGCGGAGTGCGCAGGCCGGCGCCGCGGGGCACGCGGGGTTGCTAAGACGGCGGAGGAAATGGTGGGGGCCGAGGGCTGGAAACCCAGGGCGAGGCCCTCACGTGCTGCCGCGGTCTCAGCCCCGGGCCGCTGGGCGTTCTCTGGGGGTGGCGGGGTGACCCCTCCCACCCCAGCCAAGGTGCAACCCAGACCCTTCCCCAACCCCGGCTGGAAGTGGGGCGAGACCTCGGTAGAGTCGCCTGCCCTGCTGCTCGCGGCTCTGAGAACAGAGTGGCTCCCCAAAGTCACTCGAGCGCCTTGAACGCTGACGTCAGCTCTCCTGCTCCCCGGCCATCAGTGATGTGGGGACGCAGGTCGCTTTGGGGACGGACGCCCTGGGGGCTGAGGAGACGGCCTTCCCTCCTGTCTAGGTGCGGAGGGTCGCAGAGGTCTCCCACGGGAGGAAGGTGAGCCCGCTTCAGGGACGCCCCTCAGGCGGTGCCGCCCACCCAGCCGCGAGACACCCGCGTCTAGCCTATCTTTCCTGCTCCCCTCTCCAGTCCCGAGTTCCTCGGCGTGTGTGAACTCCCCCACAGGCCGGGTGGTGCCTGGTTCAGACGTTCTGGAGAGTTTCTTCCCCTCCCAGCTCTCCAGTCCAGAGTGGACCGTGGGCGCTGAAGACCCTCCCGTCCCAGAGCCGTGCTTTCTGGACTGCTGCCGCTGCTAAGTGATTTCAGTCGTGTCTACTCCTTGTGACCTCATGGACTGTAGCCGCGCAGGCTCCTCTGTCCATGGGACACTCCAATCAAGAATACAGGAGTGGGTTGCCTTTCCCTTCTCCAGGGGATCTTCCCCACCCAGGGATCGAACTCGCGTCTTTCGTGTCTCTGGTACTGAGAAGCAGGTTCTTTACCACTAGCGTCACCGGGGGAGCTTTCTGGACAGAAGGTTGCAATGCGGAGTGAACTGCACCTGGGTTCAAAAGCCACTTGGCCATCAGGTGTGGAGTTTCTCGCTTTGACCTTGTTCTGACTGACTGGCTGGCTGGGAGGGGGAGGGGAGGATTTCCGGGGACTCAGGGAGATGACTGCCTTATTCCACTGAACGCTGGAAACACTGATTAGAAAGAGACAAGGGTGGTCCTTCAGCCTACCTGATGTGGTATAAAGCCCACCCGAACCCACGCAGAGTGACTCTCCAGTTGTCATTTAAATTCCATCTCTTCAATTTAATATTTTAATCCCTGTCACAATAATAATTGGCCAAGGCAAGCGAATGGCTCCATTTGCTGAGAACTGATTTTGGAAGGAGAGAAGGGGCAGGAGGGAAGTCAGGGAGACTTGGGGAGGGCCCTCCAGGGATCCATTCAGAATGAGGACGCTGCCCTGTTATTTCTCACACTGAGCATTTTGCCTGAGGCCTGTCATGCTTAATGGGCTGTACCTGGATTGTTAGAATAGGTACTTTTGTCTGTTGATTTGAGTAAATATGCCCCAGCTTTTCTGGGCTTCCAGGGTGGATCAGCGGTTAAAAAAAAAAAAGAAGAAGAAAAGAAAAAAACACCCACCTGCAATGCAGGAGCTGCAGGTTCAATCTTTGGGTCAGGAAGACCCCCTGGAGGAGGGCATGGCAACACACTGCAGGGTCCTTGCCTGAAGAATCCCATGGACAGAGGAGCCTGTTGGGCTAGTCTGTGGACTTGCCCCATCACTCATTAATAAAATTCATTTGCTCTCTGAGTTTGGTTGGAGTGTAGACTTTTCTGCCTGGGAATCTTAAAACATTTCACTGTATTGCCTACATTTTAAGAGTCCCCCCACCTTTTTTGTTGTTGTTCCACATGTTAATTTTTTTTTCAGTCCGGGTTTTTTTTTTTTTTTTTAATTCTTTTTTTTTTTTTTGCTTTATTTTTGGCTGCACTGGGTCTTGGTTGCTTTGCCTGGGCTTTCTGTTCAGTTCAGTTGCTCAGTCGTGTCTGACTCTTTGCGACCTCTCAGACTGCAGCACGCCAGGCTTCCCTGTTCACCATCAACTCCTGGAACTTACTCAAACTCATGTCCGTTAAGTTGGTGATGTCATCCAACCATCTCATCCTCTGTTGTCCCCTTCTCCTCCTGCCTTCAGTCTTTCTCAGCATCAGGGTCTTTTCCAGTGAGTCAGTTTTTCACATCAGGTGGCCAAAGTATTAGAGCTTCTGCTTCAGCATCAGTCCTTCCAATGAACACCCAGGACTGATCTCCTTTAGGATGGACTGGTTGGATCTCCTTGCAGTCCAAGGGACTCAAGAGTCTTCTCCAACACCACAGTTCAAGAGCATCGATTCTTCGGGGCTCAGTTTTCTTTATGGTCCAACTCTGACTTCTGTAGTTCTGGCAGGTTGGGGGTGGGGGGGCTACTCTCCGTTGTGGTGTGAGGGGCTTCTCACTGTGGTGGCTTCTCTTGTTGCAGAGCATCCCCTGTGGGCGTGTAGGCTCAGTAGCTATGGCTCTCCCGCTTAGTTGCTTCGGGGCATGCGCGATCTCCCTGGATCAGGGATGGAACCTGTGCCCCTGCATTAGCAGGTGGGTTCTTATCCACTCTGCCACCAAGAATGTCCCTGGGTGTTTATTATAGATGGTGTCAGAGAAGCTTACCAGTCATTTTTAAAACACGTGTTCAGTTATTTGGGGCTATACAGGTCTGAGTTTCGGCAGGCAGGATCTTTTTTCGTTGCGGCCTGTGGGCTTCTCTGCTTGAGGCACACGGCCTCAGTAGTTGCCACACAGCATGTTGGATCTTAGTTCCCCAACCAGGGATCAAACCTGAGTACCCTGCATCACAAGGTGGAGTCTTAACCACTGGACGACCCGGAAAGTCCCTTACCTGTTGTTTTTTCCTTCTGAAAAGCAATTAATAAATTGATCACATATCTTCCAATCAGTGAAAATGTATAACCAATCATAAATTCTACCAATCATACATAGGACGGAGGGAGCAGAGTGGTTGCCTTGTGTTGGGGTGCCTCCTGGAGCCCCTTCTCTCCTTCACCTGGCTGCACAGTTGTTTTAGCCAGTAGCTGAATGTGGCATGCCTAAACCACAGCCTCTCTGTAATGACCCTGACACCAGCTGTTTCTGAACACCCTGACCCATGACTCCCTTTGCAGAATTAGTGCAATCAAATGTATGCTTAGAAACATGTCCACTCCAAAGAGAAACATTTTATGTAAAGGCAGCATTACTCATCTTACCTTTTGCCATAGGGTCCAGTATTGCTCAGCTGAGCACTGTTAACGATCCTGTCTTTATGTAAAATTCTGACTTGGGGGGGAGGTAAATAACATGAAATTCATAGATATAATTTTCCCCCAAATCAAGGAGAGACTCTTCATGGTCTCCAAATATCTATGATTATCCACATAATGGATGTGATTATCTACATTTTCTAATGCACTAGCAGTTAGGGTAGGAGTATGTAATTAATTCTGGCCAAAGAAATATAAGTGGAATTCGTAGTGTTACCACTGGGTCAAGCAGTGAACAGTTAGTATGTCTCTCCCATTTCCCTTTTCCCTCCTGCCGTGATCTTGGAGGCCATGTGTTCCATGTAAGATAGAGGAGGGCAACCCAACTTACATTGGACTTGATTCAATTGGATTAAACCACTGAGATTTTGTAGGCTTTCCTGGTGGTTCACACAGTAAAGAATCTGCCTTTAATGCAGGAGACCCAGGTTCGACCCCTGGGTTGGGAAGATACCCTAGAGAAGGGAATGGCTATCCACTCCAATATTCTTGCCTGGAGAATTTTCCATGGACAGAGGAGGCCTTGTGGATCACTGCTGCTGCTGCTGCTAAGTCACTTCAGTCGTGTCTGACTCTGCACAACCCCATAGACGGCAGCCCACCAGGCTTCGCCATTCCTGGGATTCTCCAGGCAAGAACACTGGAGTGGGTTGCCATTTCCTTCTCCAATGCATGAAAGTGAAAAGTGAAAGTGAAGTCTCTCAGTCGTGTCCGACTCTTAGCGACCTAATGGACTGCAGCCTACCAGGCTCCTCCATCCATGAGATTTTCCAGGCAAGAGTATTGGAGTGGGTTGCCATTGCCTTCTCCCATAGGGTCACTGAAATTTTGGTAATTATTGGTTATCACAGCATAGCCTTGCCTATTTAAAAAATTACTACACTGAAATATTGTTTATCTTCAGGACTGATTTGGGGGCACCTCCTTAAATTTCACACCCAGGGCAAAAGCCTAATTTGCTTCATCTTCATGTGGGCCTGTCCTTTTGATTGATGCAAGAGTGAGAAGCAGCGGTTAGCCAGGGCCATGGGCTGTCAGGGGACCAGCTTCCATGTCCCAGGAGAAAGAGTTAGTCCTCCCTGGCCCTGCCACTGAGCAGGTGTGGCTGTGAGCAGGGCACTTTGTTTCTTCTGTAAGGAGTGGGATTGCCTGTGGAAGATTACTAAGGCCTCTTTAATGGGGGCGTGTATTTTGTCCCAGTTGTATTGCATATGTCTTGGTTAATTTTATTGCTCTAGGAATCCCTTCTTTAAATATATTTTTTCATTGGAGAACAATTGCTTTATAATATTGTGTTGATTTCTGCCATGCATCAACATGAATCAGCCTTAGGTACACATATGTCCCCTCCCCCCTGAGCCTCCCTCCCCGCTCCCACCCCATCCACCCCTCTAGGCTGTCACAGAGCCCCGGGTTTGAGCCCCCTGCCTCCTACAGTAAATTGCCAAGGCCGTCTATTTCACAGACGGTAATGCACGTGTCTCAGTGCTCCTCTTGTAGTCCGTTCCTCCCTCTCCTTCTCCTGCTGTGCCCACAAGTTCTGTTCTCTATGTCTGCAGAAGTCCCTTTTTTAACTGAACTTTTTAGAAGAATTGCGTGATGAATTGAAAATTTAAAACAGACAAGCAAACAAGACCGCTGGTCCTTCCCCACAGATGGTTTAAGAGCCTCTCAGGGGAAGCTGATGTTTTGAACATGTGTCCATCTGGGGCATCACTTGTCTGGACTGCTCACAGTCAGAGTTTCAGAAACATGGCACCTGTTAATACTAGCGGTTTCCCTGGTGGCTCAGATGGTAAGGTGTTTGCCTGTAATGCAGGAGACCTGGGTTCGGTCCCTGGGTTGGGAAGATCCTCTGGAGAAGGAAATGGCAACCCATTCCAGTACTCTTGCCTGGAAAATTCCATGGATGGAGGAGCCTGGCCAGCTACAGTCCATGGGGTCGCAAAGAGTTGGACACGACTAAGCAACTTCACTGGGTTCTCTGGTTAATATTAGGTGCCATTACTAGGGTGTTTTATGTATGGGAGAGGATGTTGTTAATGCTATTTTAACACACGTGTTGGTATAATTGCTGTACCACCACTGACTCCCCAGACTAACATCCCCTGAACATTGGGTGTACCCCCAAGGCTCGAGGTCATCACACTGGCCACCGTGATGGTGCCACCTCTTCCCCAGCCAGGGCAGCATCTCATTCAGAGATCACTTAAATGCTGCCCCGAGGACACCGACGATCTAGTTGAGAAATGAAATATGCAGAGTACAAGTCAGCACAAAACAAACGCTGGATAAAGGGTTTATGGGATGTTCAATTTCACTTAGCCTGGTTTTCTAGATTAACTATTCCCTACCCACCCTCTCACCCCCTGCTTTTTTTTTTTTTTTTTTCCATGTGGTCTATTAATATCCCATGTAAATGAAAATGACTCTGGAAACGATGAGTCATCTTGGTAAAGCATTGACAGCTTAGAAAGCCTTAGCATCAGTGGTGTACTCATGGATTTCAAGTTTGCCCTGTAGGGACTTCCCTGGGGGTTCAGTGGCTAAGACTCCACGCTCCCAATGTTGGGGGGGCGGGGGGCCTGGCTTCAGTCCCTGGTCAGGGAACTAGATCCCACATGCCCCAGCGAAGAGTTTGCGTGCTGCAACCAAGACCCAAATACACCAAATATTTATGTATTTGGTGCAGTCAAATGCATAAATTAAAAAAAAAAAGAAAAAGACTGCCCTATAAACTTGGAAAGTAATAGTGAAGCAGATATTGGTGATCGAGGGTATGTAGACGGACGGACTTCTGTGTTTGATGGATTTCTGTATTCAGTGGTGTTACATTCCGCTGTCAGGAGGAAAAAAGAAATGGACTTTCTGATTACCCATTACATAGCAGACATTGTATTAGGTAGTTCATATTAATTATCTTACCTAATTTCTATTAAAATCCCCCAAGAAAGCTCTTCTCAGAATTTTACAGCTGAGGGAAACTGAGACTAGCTGTCGGCTTAGCTTAGCTGTCCATTTAACTTCTGTCCATTGGTCTTAATTTGTTGTGTCCTCTGAAAAAACATTTTAAAATGTGGCCCCTCCTTTTTAAAAGCTTTGCACAAGGCTGAGTACTACTGAGGAACCTCCTTCAGGGTGACCTTGGACAAGTGATTGAGCATCTTAACTAGATATCAGGCATCAGCTCCTATGCCTGTGACATAGAGCTGTGGGGAGTGGGGAGAATGGTGGTCTGTGTAGCCCAGGACACCAGTGACTCAATTCTGGGCAACAGCAACTCTAGGGAAAGTTGAAACCCTAAGGTTTGGAATCAGGACTGTGTAAATGCTCTGATCACTGCTGGGATTCCAAGAAGGGGGCGGGTGTTATCTAATCATGAAAACCAGACTTGAGAGTCACATTCCAGTTTTTGTTTCCCTTTTGAGCCTGGCCACTGATTGGATGACCTCGTGACAGGTTGCACTCCCTGGTGCAGATGGAGCTGTGACTCTCCTTCTTCGGGGAGAAGAGGAGGCAGGTGCTCAGGACTCGAGGACGGAGCACCTCTCCTGACGCCCTTTCCCAGGTCCCTTTTGATTTTCTGGGGGGCGGGGGGATCCCAGGCAAGCCACTCCGTTATCTGTGCTCCAGATTGCTCTTCACCCGCAACATAATATTGTAAAGCAACGTTCTGACCATCAGGCTGTGCTGATCCTGGAATCCAAGAAGTACGGTGGATTACGGTGAAGCTAGACCGTGTGGCAATGTTCTCCCAAGGGCAGACTTGCTGTTCCTATCTTTTCTCTGGAGAGTTGCCTGCTGTCTTGACCAGCTCTGTGCCTGCACACAGGCAGATAAACAAGCAGGGTCTGTGTGCCCATGCACTGCTGTGCAGGGGGAAGGGTTTGTTTGCTTAATAAACGGATAGGTAACCCCAGCGATTATGCTCCCTACCTTGACTGTAGGTAATTGACATGTAAACAGCGTTCGTTGGGAATGAGATCTTGGGTCCTGCCAATGCTGCTTTACAGCTTCCTGTGTGACTTTTGTCCCAGTGATCTGGCATTACTTCCCATCAGGTAGTGGGTTTGGGTTCCCTGGGCCAAAGAAGTTGACTAAAGATCTGTGTGGGTTGGTTCTCAACTTAGTACTGAGCTTTGAACATGCCATAAGCATACAGATTAATCCTGAGAAACGTTCGTTGTGGTCGTTCAGTCGCTAAGTCCTCCTTACGATCCCATGGACTGCAGCACACCAGGCTCCCCATCCTTCACTGTCTCCCAGAATTTGCTTAGGTTCGTGCCCATTGAGTCGATGATGCTGTCTAATCATCTCATTCTCTGTTGCCCCCTTCTTCTCTTGCCCTCAGTCTTTCCCGGCATCAGGATATTTTCTGATGAGTTGACTCTTCACATCAGGTGGCCAAAGTATTGGAGCTTCATCTTCAGCATCAGTCCTTCCAGTGAGTATTCAGGATTGATTTCCTTTAGGATGGACTGGTTGGATCTGCTTGCTGTCCAAGGGACTCTCTAGAGGCTTCTCCTCCAGCACCACACGTCAAAAGCATCAGTTTACCACTAATATCTGACTGCAGCTCATGACTGACCTCCTGACCTCTAACTCACCCATCTATTTCGGACATGATTAAATAATGCAAATCAATTGTAATAATTTCCCAAGCAGATGAAATTACTTGAGGAATTAGACTGGCTCCAAAACTCATATATCGCAGGTTCAAATCTGAACGTGAATTTGTACAGGGGGATGCTTCCCAGCACCACTGGTACCATCGCTTCATGTGACTTGCAGCTGGTGCCCAGACCTGGCCTCCAGAATGCCAGTTACAGGGACTTCCCTTGTGGTCCTATGGTTAAGAATCTGAGCTCCCACTGCCAGGGGCACAGGTTCGATCCCTGAATGGCGAACTAAGATCCTGCATGCCTCATGGCACGGCCAAAGAAAAGATGCTGGGAGGTACACTTAAAAAGAGAAAGAGAGTGCCAGTTACAGCTTTTCAACAAGATTCTAGAACAAGTGTATTTGCAGATTTTTAGGCTTGGTCACATTTGAGGAACAGAGCACCAGATTGGAGCCTGGATTTCCAGGTGTGTTCAGAGCTGCTGACCTCTGAACCCCACTGCAGATCCATGGTTATCATCCAGTTCTTAGATGTTTTCCTCCTATGAGGGCCCAGCCACACCCAGAGGCAAGCCCATGCTCCACCTTGCCAGGCTCTACCCCTGTCCCTGTCCCTTAGCACTTTATTCCATAATCAATAAGTACCTCTTTGGTGTCCAGACAGAGCCCACAGGAGGCTTGGTCCAAGGGCTCTGGACAGACCGACAGGGAGACTCTCAAGGACACAGGGGTTTTCACAGCCCTCCTTGTGCCTGTGGGTCAGAGCGGCATTTTGTAAGAATGTTCCTAAATATAACTCCCGAGAGTTGCATGAGGTCTTGGGAGAGGATGGGAGAGAGCGATTTTCCGAGTAAAACTCCATGCCGAGTGAGGGCTTGCGTCAGCCCCTGTTAGATCATTGCAACACACACTCCCAGCAGCATCTTGGTGCCAAAGGACTGGCTTGTTTTTCCTCTCCCCACTCACTATGGCCCTTTACCCTCTAGGTCAAAAAATAAAGCATAATTATAGTGCTCATTGTTCTTTGACCAGCCTGAGAGAACATTTTTCCTGCGGTTGTAGCTCATTCACCCATGGCCCAGGGCTTCCCAGCATGGGAAGGAGGTGGGTGCACCAGCTTCTCTGGGCACCCGGGGTCCTGGCACGTAGTGCAGGGTTGGGGGCGAGCTGGGCCCACTGCCAAGGCACTGGGGCTTGTACCCTGAGGCCAACACGTTGTCCGTGACCCTTGTGGTTGGAGGCCGACAGAGCAGCTCTTTCCAGCCGAGCTTCAAGGAGTGCCTACGTCTCCATAGCACAGAACCATGGTTCCAAAATCTCCAGTTTATCTTTCGAGTTTAGGAACCGATGCATTAGAGCGCTGTATCTTTTACCCACTCCTTCATTCTGATGCTGCAGCCTGCCTGGAGACTTGCTCTTTTCCAGGGGGTGTGTTTTTTGGGGGGGTCACTGCCACTGCTTTTAGAGGTTTCCTCTCCCGCCTCTGTGTTTCCAGGAAGAGCACACCCTGGATCTTCGGCCAACCGGTGTCTAGCCAGCCTCGGCCAGTAGGAGGCAGTGGCGGAGACTGCAGGACAGAAGGAGGGACCCAGGGATTTCGTCTCCCCTCATTTTGCCTCGGGTGGTGTCTTGCATAGCATGTCTGTCCTCTGTGGTTCCCGCTCCACCAGGTCCAGCTGCCACCGGGCAGCCTCAACTATGACTCTGACCTTGAACCCCTTAGCAGAAATCTGGCAGCCGTGGGGGTGAATGAAGTGGGCAGCTGGGGTGGAAGATGCTAGGAGGGCTCTGGAGGGCAGTGGGGCCAGTGTGGGCAAGAGGACGGGGGGCTGGTGCTCGGAGACTTGATTCTGAGACGAGACGGTGCCAACTAGAGGGACCAGACTGAGCCTGAGGTTTGACGGACCAGCCCGGCCATCACACGAACGTGTTGTACTGAGCGGCAGGAGGAACCCGGGTGGCACAGTGAGGAAGTGTCACTGACCTTCAGACCAGAGATATTCATGACTCTGGCCAGGATGGGAGCAGCAGGGTGGTGAGTCGTCGCTTCCAAATAGATTTTTTGCAGGCAGAATTCCCAGGATTTGCAGACAGGTTGGATATGAGGTCTAGCAGAGAAAGCGTGCCCTGTGGCTCTGAAGGTTTTGGCCTGAGCGAGTGGAACGATCCCATCTCCCAGGAGGAGGGGCTGGGAAGTGGAGAGTTTGCTTTTAGCTGCAGTGTATCAGAGATGCCTGTAGGAAACCCAGGGAAGAAACAGAGGGAAAACACCAGGGCGACATCTGGCTGGAGACGCACGTTGAAAAGTCATTGACCAAAGGCTGGCATTTCAAGCCACAAAGCAGAAAGACACTTAGGCAAGAGTGTAGACAGCAGAGAGAAGGGGTGAGGATTTCACGGGTGGCCCTCCCCAGGGAGAGGTTTGGGGAGATATGGAGGAACCAGCAAAGGGCCCACGAGGGAGCACTCAAGAATTAGGAAGACGACCAGGAGAGGTGGATCCAGAGACCACCAGACAGAGCTTCTGGGGAGAGGAGGAGCAGTCTGTGCTCGGTGAGTGACAAGGTGATGCAAGATGACCACGGGTACACACCACTGTGCGTAAAATAGGTCACCAACAAGGGCCTCCTGTGTAGCTCAGGGAACTCTGCTCAACATTCTGTAACAACTTAAATGGGAAAATAATCTGAAAAAGAGCAGATGCATGTCTGTGTGTGTGCTAAGATACTTCATGGGTATCCGACTCTTTGCGTCCTGTGGACTGTACCCTGACAAGCTCCTCTGTCTGTGGAATTTTCCAGGCAAGAATCTTAGGGTTGCCATTTCCTCCTCCAGGGGAATTTTCCTGACTCAGGGATCAAATCAGCATCTCTTAACGTCTCTTGCATTGACAGGCAGGTTCTCTACCACTCGCTCCACGGGGGAACCCAGATACATCTCTGTGTATCACCGAGTCACTTTCTGTACCCCTGAAACTAACAACATTGTAAGTCAACCATACTTAATTTTTTTTTAAGTTAAGGGGAAAAAAAGATAACCGTAGCATCACGGAGGCCACTGGCAGCCTGGACAAGGGCTCAGGCTGGCTGGGGCCGCAGCCCCGTGGAGTGGGTTTGAGAGGGACCAGTTAGTGGACACGGCACAGGGTGGAAGACTGTTCCTGGAGCTTCCCTCCCCAGGAAGACAGGTGGTGGGGAGAGAGGAATGGGGTCAGGAGAGGGCCTGTCTTGTCTTAAGGAGGGGGATGTCACAGCGTGCTCATCTGCCAGTGTTACGACTCTGTCACTGTCGGGAGTGGGGAGGGGCGGGAATTGAGGATGCAGAAAAGAGGAGGAGAAACGTCGGGAGTGAGAGGCTAGGGCGGGCAGGAGAGGTGCTGTGTGCTGACAAGAAGACAGCCCACCATGAGACCGTAGGGTGGGGGGAGGTCTTCCTGAGCGCCTCTAGTTTCCTCGGGACTAGGAAGCGATGCCACTGCTGGACAGAGGCAGAGCTGGGGTGTGGAGGCATGGGGGATGTCAAGAGAGGAACAGTGGGGAGTGGCAGGGCGGCTCTTGCAGACATTCCCCCCACGAGTAGGAGGGAGAGATCTGTGCTGCTTTTAACTCAGGAACACGTCCAGAGCATCGTGCGTGTCTGCCTACAGAGCCCTGTGCCATCCTTGGGAACGGCCGCATGGCATCAGTACAAAACATCTTTGTCGCGATTATGGTGTATCACGGTATGTGCGTTTAAACCATCCCCTCCTAATGAAAACGTAGGCTGCTTCCGGGGCTGGAATGCCCACACACCTGTCTTTTCACACGTTTGGCAGTTGGCGTGAGGGCTCGTGCTCAGATGGGGGTTGCTGGGGCCGAGCATGCGTGCACACCTGGTTCATTTCCACGGATAGGAAATTGGTCCTTCTCAGAGGCCCACCGCTCTTCACTTCCACCCGCAGCGTGCACACGGCCCATCTCCCCAGGCCCTCTCCGATACAGTGTAGTTTCTCGCTCTGATTTTCCCAGTCTGTTAGGGAACAGCAGTGTCTGTATTTTTTTCTGTGTCTTTCTTGTTATGAGTGAGGGTGAACACCTTTCTGTGCAGTTGTGTTCCCTTTACGGTTCCCTTTCTGTGATTATCTGCCTCTACTCTTTGCCCCTTCGCCTGTCTTATCTATTTATAGGAGCTTTTTGTGTGTATGGGAGAAATTAGCCCCTTGTCAGTACAGTGGGTTGCAAACATTTCTTCCCCGTCTGTGTGTGTTTCGGCTTTGTTTATCTTGCCCTTTTTTCATTCAGGATTGTGCGCTTTTTGTGCAGTTTGTTTTATTGATTAGTTCTGTATGGCTCCTGGCGTTTTCAATCCTGTTTACAGAAGGGCAATGAGAGAAGTCAGACCTGTCTCTACCACTCCCTGGTGGAGTGTGTGCTCAGATGCTCAGTTGGGTCCAAGTCTTTGCAGCCCCGTGGACTGTAGCCTGCCAGGCTCCTCTGTCCATGGGAATACTAGAGTGGGGTGCCATTCCCTCCTCCGGGGATCCTCCCAATCCAGGGACTGAACTGTGTCTCTCTGCATTGGCAGGTGGCTTCTTTTCCACTAGCACCCCCTGGGAAGTACCCCACCACCACCCCACCACGGAGGAATGTCTTCAGTCAACTTTGTAACCATCTTGAAGTGCCTGGAAGAGTGTACTTGGCGTGGAAGATGCAAGAAGAAAAGGGAAAGAACATCCTATTTCTTTTATGGTAGAGCAGATTAACCAGTTTAAAGTACATATTCGTATTTCATATTTTTATTTTTTTATTTCCTTATCATCAAAATGCTGTTCAGTGTGCTTTTCATAGTTGAGAAAAAATGTTTTGCCTAAATTGAGTCCACTGTTGAAAGAGTGATGCCTTAGACTGAACCATCACAGCTGCAGATTCAATCTTTTCCTAAATAAAAATGTAAAGCCTCAAAAAAAACAAAGTTAGCTCCTTTCTTTTCCCCGTGTCAGTCCCCGAAGCAGGCGCGTGGCAGTGGCACCATCAATGCTGTTTGCGTCCCTGAAATCCTCTGGAAAACTGCGGAAAGTTCATCATTTCCAGGGTACACGTCCTGTTGCCATCTGAGGTCTATCTGGCCCACACTCAGAGGTGATGTCCACCCTGGAGGAGAGCCCGTTTCCCAGAAGCACTGCTCCAGAGTTGCCATGGGTCCCGGGGCCTGACCCCTCGGAGACGGAGCCACCTTCCTCTGCTCACAGAACGGTCCTCCTGCGCTTGCTTCAGAATGGCTCAGGAGTTTCCTGGTCTCCTTCCAGAGACAAAATGCCTGCGCACGTGGTCTTTCCTGCCAAGAGAGGGGCAGGTGCCATGCCTGCCTGTCACCAGAAGGTGTGTGATTTTGGGGGATGTCCTTGGAAAATAGCTCCATCCCTTGGGATCACCAGGCAGGAGAGCATACTGTCTCCCAGGGAGCAGACTTCCTGGTTGTGTGGGTGGAAAGCCCATAAGTTCATGCTCCCAGTGGGGGGAGAAGGTGCGGAAGGGAATGCCCACTTGCATCCCCTTTGCATTTTACATGCAAAACATCTGTAGCAAACACTGGCTGAAGAGAGGTTATGTCATAGAAGGTCCAAATGTGGGCTTAGCATTACTGATTTTCTAAATCTTTTTCTGGAGTGACTTTTAGATTGAATGACAGAGGAATGAGTTAGAGGCCTGGAAATGGGATACTGTCTAAGGACCAGGTGGAAAGCAGAATTTTTATTAAGGCGAAAAAGGGATCGCACTAGATTTTGGAAGGTATCGTGGACTTTGGACTGGCAGCCTGGAAGAAGAGGGGGACAGAGAGTTATCTGGGGTTCAGGTTCCAAGAAGGAGGGTGGGGGAGCGTGGGAGAAGAACTGTTTCTACTCGGAACTTCTCCAGCCAGAGCTGTGTCTGCAAGGACTCATATCTGTGAGGGCCAGGGGCTGCATGTAGCTGACCAACTTGGGGATCTGATCATTTGAATCATAAAAAAGACCTCTGTTTAGACCCCCAGTATACACATCCTGTTTCGTCTTAAAACCAGGAAAAGTTGTCTTTCTCCTGAACCCTTGGTTTATTTGTTCCTTGTGGACATGAGGCCTGACCATCATCATCACGGCTGGCCAGAGCACAGAGCATGGAAACTGTAACCCACCTGCATACATGGTGTCCATTAATTGCTTTATCCTCTTTGGGGAGACTTGCCTCCCACACTTGTAGAGGCTGCCCTTCTGACTGGGTTCTGGTCTCTGCCTACCAGCTCAGCCAATCATAAGCCCTTCTCTTGGGGGCATGGTCCTCGGCAGCCAATCAGAGCCCTTCCCTGGGATTCTAACTGGGGCTGACCCCACTGAAGGGCAGTAGCCTGAGAAGTTGGACATAGCACTCTCTCATCCCCACAGGAGGGGGAGAACACTAATGCCTTGCTCCTCATCATCCCCAAAACAAGCTCCTCCTCCCTCTCCCTGTGTCTTTTCTTAAGATGGACCTGGATTTTTGTCTCTTGCAAGGTGAGAGTCCTCACTAAGAAAGTTCTCACTTTTAGTTAATCTTGTATTTTTTACAAGACTATTATTTATATTTACAAGATTATTATTATTTTTTACAATAATACCTAGATTATTCTTCCTAGAACAAGGCAAGGAGGTGGGAAATGGAGGCAGGAAGGGCGAAGAGAAGTAAAGGAAGGCTATATGAGCAGCGTTCATAACTCTTACCAGTACCTGTTATCTAACAGTTACAGCCTGACCTCTCTGCCCCTTGGCCACCCCTGACATGGTCCTCTCTGTGGTCAGGGAGCCCTGGTGGCCCTCGTGACTGGAAATCTCCCAGGAGGGCCTGCAAGCCCCAGCATGTGTAGCCCCAAGCCTGTTCTGAATATCTGCGGGAATGGAGTCCTCGGTGGTTGTAACGCCCCAACAGTGCCCGAGGGCTGCCAGGGCCATTGTCAGAGGCTCAGCTCAGGCAGAAGCTCTGGGTGTTCTTGTTAGTCTGGAGATTCAGATGCGTGTCTCTGATGGGTGTTTATGGAATTGGAGTCCATAAAGCTTTTATAAGAAGAGAATTTTCCCCTTTGTAATTGGAGACAGCCCTATTAAAGTGTACTAATGACTGGGATTATCGATGTCCATTAGTGATTTTTCAAGTTACCTGAGCAGGAAAAAAAGTAGTGATTAAGAAGCTAAAGCTCAGCATCATCAGGTAGATGCTGGGCATTTGCTTTGACGGGCATAATTCAGTTCTCTTTATTTTTGGTTAAACTCCCGTGGCACTGTAACCAGATACCTCCAGGCTGGGGAACAGACTGAGCAATGAGAAAACAAGGTTGTTGGGCTCATATCCAGGGTCAGATTGCTAGTTCAGAAAACTACTCGGATCTGATGCAGAAGAATCCACTTTCCTCTGGTTTACTCTTACCACATCCTGGTTTTCTTTGGGTCCTAGTATCTCTTTCTATTTTTAAATTCAGATTCACAAAATGGTGGGTCCTAGGGCCACGTGAGATGGCAAAGCACCCCACCTTGTATTCTACCACTATTCTGCTTTCCTCGAGAGTGAGGTAACAGACAAACATAGAGGTTTTTATAATACTCCATTGGGAAGGTCTGTATTTGTTCTAATGATTTTCCCACAGCTTAAATATTTTGAAACTATTTTTAAAAAATAATTTTGGGCCAATTGGTTAGGTGCAAAGAAGAACAAACAGTCTCCGTGTCGATAAATTTATGATAGCATATTTGTGAAAGTACCAAGCGAAATCCTTAGCGTGAAAGTGGTGCATAAAGAATCCAGTGGGGTGGGGGGGAACTTCCTTGGCCATTTGGTGGTTAAGACTCTGTGCTTCCACTGCAGGGGGCAAGGGTTCAATTCCTGGTCAGGGAACTAAGATCCTGCATGTCATGTGGGACAGCCAAGTAAATAAATCCAGTGGAAATTTCTGCTGCAGGTCAAAGTGCAATTTCTTTGTCACAGTCTGTCCATGTCTCACCAGCCCATGACTTTTGCTCTGTGTGACCCTCTTCAGTGAAAACTGGGGTCTGTTTCCGATGGAACTACCAGCATCCCAGGGATTACTCAGTGTATCTCCCTCCCTCATTGTACAGTTTCAGAGGCTGCTGTTTCCCACTGTGTCTGTGTTGGTGGGGACTCTTGGGGACATAGATGCCAACACGGGATTAGACGTGCAGGAGATGTTTGGGGGAAAATATGGTGATGGTAGAGGGACTGAGGTGGGGAGAGCCTCAGACCAAGTGTGTGTCTGACACCTGTGCTCAGAGCTGGGGAAGGCAGGCTTGGGTAGGAAAAGCCTCAGACCACACAGTTCTTGGAAACTCTTACAGACCAGTGAGGAGTTCTCCAAGCAGAAGTCAGCCATCAAAGGAAAACCTGAGAGGCAGAAAGGGGCAGTTCTAGGCCCTCCCAGCCCCCGCATCTTCTGTGACTGCATGGGGACAGCCAGGGAAAGCGGGACCTCAGGGCAAATGCAGCATGGACCCCAAAGGGGGTGGTATCCGGCATGTCCATCAAGAGTGAGTCTACAGCAGGTCCTTTGGAAGGAGAGTTGGGTGTCACCTCCATGGCCACTGTGTCCCACACCAGCCCACCTTTCTGTGCCTGCTTCGGGGGCAGCTCCCCGACTGTTCCTGGGCCTCTCGTCTGGAGGGGACTAAGTGGAGGGGGATGGGGTGGCTGGAAGCCCCCCACGCTGTAGCTGGTCTTGGGCCACCGTGGGCTCTTCTCATGGGCTCTGTGGCCATAAGCACCGTGTGGGTTGGATCGTGTCCCCAGAGAGACGTGTGGCAGCCCAGCCACTCAGCTCACACCCTCTCTTACGTGTCATATCACACCCTTCAGCATTTAGGACGAACAGCCTTGTTGGACTTACCTGTGTATCTCACCTTGCTCCGTGCAAAGATTTTAGGCAACTACTGCTTCCTCTTGTTTGCCGAAAGGTTTACTTGTTTTATTTCTTCAAGACTGACGGAACTGTTTCTGGAATCAACCTCCAACCTCCGAGCCCAGCACACAGCCGGCCTCAACACGAGGTCTTCAGGGCCTGCCTGGAAGGGCAGCCACACCTCCTGGGTGCAGGCCTCGTACAGACCAAACTGTCTGCACCCCAGCTGTGTCCATCTCCTCACTCTTGATGGACAGCAGCTCTGCCACGTTCCGTCAAGAATTCTAAGTGTCTCTGAAGGCCTTGACCATCTATGATCTGATCAGCCAGACTCCAGCAAAAGCTACAAGAAGACAGTCAGTTGGGGGTTCGAGCAGAATTTAAACTCACCCAAGTCTCAAACTAGAAAACACTTTGTTCTTGCAAGAGAAGGTATGACAAACCCAAACAGTGTTTTAAAAAGCAAAGATGTCATTTTGTCGACAAAGGCTCGTGTAGTCAAAGCTATGGTTTTTCCAGTAGTCTTGTGTGGATGTGAGAGTTGGACCATAAAGAACTCTGAGAGTTGAAGAATTGATGCTTTCAAACTGTGGTGCTGGAGAAGTCTCCTGAGAGTCCTTTGGACTGCAAGGAGATCACACTAATCAATCTTAAAAGAAATTAGTCCTGAATATTCTTTGGAAGGACTGATGCTGAAGCTGAAGCTCCAATACTTTGGCCAGCTGATGGAAAGAGCCGACTCACTAAAAAAGACCATGATGCTGGGAAAGATTGAAGGCAGAAGGAGAAGATGGTGACAGAGGATGAGATGGTTGGATGGCATCACTGATTCAATGGACATGAACTTGGGTAAACTCCAGGAGATAGCAAGGGACAGGGAGGCCTGGAGTGCTGCCGTCCATGAGATTGCAAAGAGTTGGACATTACTTAGCAATTGAACAGCAATAAGTCTCAAACTTCCCGAGTCCTTTCATAACTCTCAATAGGGGGAAAAAAGTTAGATTCCAGACCTTGCCACATGCAATTTAATGCACAAAGAAGGGGACAGGGGACCTACTTCAAATGCTGATGAAAGCAGTTTGCATGGAGCGTGGCAGTGGCTACATTTATGCCCATAAGCTTCCATTTTACTGAAGGAGAGACTTGGCTCATCTCCAGTCAAAGCCACAGAACTATCAGTTCTCGTGACACACGGTGAAATCCAGCGGATTGCCAAGAGAGCTGGGGATGCAGGGCCTCCTGGAGACCAGCTCTGCTTCGTGACGCCCAGTGGCTGTGTGTTGCCACCCCAAGGACTCATCCCGACTGTGACGTGTGAGCTGAGTGTGTGAGAATAATCCTTGTCACAGGATCCTGGGGTGTCAGAACCGGGGGACCCAGTGGCCCTCTGCTCTCATCACCCCTTTCCAATGAGGAAGATGCTGGCCACCCCCGGGGCCCCCACCCTCGCCTCCTCCGTCAGCTGACTCACTGCCTCGACCCTCCTCACGGCAATTTGAGTCCTGGATTTGAGCCCCCACCCCACCAGCAGGGTGGGCCTGGCCTGCTCAGCTTCCTCACCTGGGCAGTGGCGTCCATCCCACCTGGCCCATTATTCTGAGACCTGAAGGAGGGAGTATATGTCACAGCGCTTTGTAAAGCGTGAAGCCCTCTCCTAATATGTTGTGTCCCATGCATCAGAGAAGGCCCTGGAAGGAAGGACCTGTGTTCTTGCTGGAATGGACAAGCCAGAGGCTCATGGGCAGCAGCAAAGGCCCATGACCAGACAGTGTGGGAGCAAGCAGGGGGTTCAGCCTGGAGTGCCTGGGTCCTCGGTGCAGAGAGTGTCGCTATTAAGAAATGGAGACTCGGGAGATTACTTAGGATGGTCGTGGACACACAGCACCAAGTGACAGAGCCAGGGCTTCAAACCAGGACCGCTGGCTCCAAAGCAGGTGCCCAGGACTGTGGCACTGCAGGAGGAGGGTCTCCAGGCTGAGTGGTCCCACTTTCAATTACTGGCCACAAGCTTAAGAGACCCTTACAGGCGCTGCCTGGGGCCACAGGACCCTTCCAGAGAGCCTTCTCTCTCCCACCCCACAGGATGACGTTTCAAGCTCCCTTCACCCTCCTCAAGCCTCCAGCATGTCCCCCTCCCTGCCACCCCCGATAACCTCTCATCTTTTTCTCCAGCAAAGGGCCCATCAGAAGGGAGCTCCCACCGTGGCCCCCGACCAGCAGTGACATTCACAGAGGCACACCATGCCCACTCCCCTCCGGCCCCATGAAAGACACTCCCTGCTCTTCACCAGATGCCCCCTGCTCTACTCAAATAACGCTCCCCTCTCTTTCCAGCTCCATCAGTGTTTTTTTCGTGCAGTGGTTCTTAACCTTGGCTACAGGTTGGAATCACCAAATTTAAAAAAAAAACACACACACACAAGGAGCCCCAAGATTCTGACTTCAGTGGCCTAGGGTCCTCCAGGCATCGGGACACCTGAGCTCTCATGAGCCTGTAACCCCGCCCCCCTCCCAGCTTTCCCTGCCGATCCAACCATCACGATCAGCGCACAAACAGTTGCTTTTTCCCACCACGTCCACCTTTCCAACCAAGCTCTTCCAAAGAGTTGTCTAGCCCTATGATCCCTCCTTTGACCCCTGACATTCCTCTTCAGTTCAGTTCATTCACGTTCAACTCTTGTGACCCTATGGACTGCAGCATGCCAGGCTTCCCTGTCCATCACCAACTCTCAGAGCTTGCTAAAACTCATGTCCTTCAAGTCAGTGATGCCATCCAACCATCTCATCCTCTCTCATCCCCTTCTCCTCCTGTCTTCGACCTTTCCCAGCATCAGAGTCTTTTCCAAGGAGTCATTTCTTTGCATCAGGTGGCCAAAGTATTGGAGCTTCAGCTTCAGCATCAGTCCTTCCAATGAACATTCAGGACTGCTTTCCTTTAGGATGGACTGGTTGGATCTCCTTGCAGACCCTCCTGCAATTGTCTTTGGAGCTGAAAACACCACCCTGAAGTGCTGGGCTGCTGCGTTGCTGCACCACGTGGGACCCCAGCCCGATCGTACTCAGCTCCGGCAGCATTGACTGTCTGTCTCTTCTTCCCCTGCTGACATCACGCCGGGGCTTGCCTTCTACATCACCGGCCATTTATCCTCAGTCCCCGCTGCCGGTTCCTCCTGATCTACTTGTGCTGGTGGCGCAGGGCTCCGTCCTGGGACCTCCTCTCACTCCCTCGTGTGCTCATCCTGTCCTGTGGCTTTAAAACTCATCTGTTCCCCAGTGAGTCACAAGTGGATGCCTCTGGTCTGCACCTCTTTCCAAACTCCAGATGTGCAGATCCAAATACCTACTTGCATCTCCTCTGCGTGTCCACAGATGCAGGTTTCAAACTGAACAGCCCCCTGAGCTGAAGCTCTGCCCTTCCTCTCCCTCCCAGAGCTGCTCTTTCTCACCATCCTCCGTTCTCACCGCAGCCCTGCCAGCCTTCCTGTTACTCAAGCCAGAAACGGAGCTATCTTTGCCTGGTTTTCCCATATGCATGGCCAATCCCATCATCAGATCCAGGTGGCCCTAACATCAGAGCACAGCCTGAACCACCGCATCCACCACCCCCCCACCCACTGCTCCAGCGTGGATCATCTGTCCCCTGGTAACGGCTTTCTGCTTCCACCCCCGGTCCCCGTGGTCGAGTCTCAAAACAACAGAGTGATCCTCCGCCAAAACCCCCAAAGGCTCCACTCTCACTCAGCAAAAGCCCACGGACCCACAGTGACCTGCCTCCATTCCTCTTGGCCTTGTCTCCCACCCCTTGTTCACGCCTTGCCCTGGTGCAGCCAGCCATGTGCCCAGCTGTGCTCCAGCAGGCCACATGTCCTCCTACCTCAGGGCCTTTGCACTGGCTGCTCTCTGCCTGCAGGGTCCCAATGATCTACTTTCCCTGTTCCCACGGGGACCTCCACCCCAAGGGACTCAGTGAGTGCCTCCCANTTGCCCTGGTGCAGCCAGCCATGTGCCCAGCTGTGCTCCAGCAGGCCACATGTCCTCCTACCTCAGGGCCTTTGCACTGGCTGCTCTCTGCCTGCAGGGTCCCAATGATCTACTTTCCCTGTTCCCACGGGGACCTCCACCCCAAGGGACTCAGTGAGTGCCTCCCAGACCACAGCTTTTACATCAAAATCCCCTTTCTGTACACTCCCCATCTACCTTCTTGGCTTATTTTTCTGCTTGGCACATGTCGCCTCCTAATTCATTGCATAACTTATATATATTGTGTTTATTGTATACAAACAGATGTCCACCTGTCTTGTTCCGTGTCCAGGACCTAGTACAGTGCCTGGAACTTCAGTTCTGTTCAATCCTTCAGTTGTCTCTGACTCTGCAGCCCTATGGACTGCAGCACACCAGGCCTCCCTGTCCATCACCAACTCCTAGAATTAATTCAAACTCA
>SJYA01000582.1:1181590-1213565 GCA_006410615.1 Neotragus moschatus | reverse complement strand
CCTGCCTCCTATACAATGTCAGGAATCTTAGTCCATAGTTCATCAGGCACTCTATCAGATCTAGTCCCTTAAATCTATTTCTCACTTCCACTGTATAATCATTTAGGTCATACCTGAATGGTCTAGTGGTTTTCCCTACTTTCTTCAATTTAAGTCTGAATTTGGCAATAAGGACTTCATGATCTGAGCCACAGTCAGCTCCCGGTCTTGTTTTTGCTGACTGTATAGAACTTCTCCATCTTTTGCTACAAAGAATATAATCAATCTGATTTTGGTGTTGACCAAACACCATCTGGTAATGTCCATGTGTAGAGTCTTCTCTTGTGTTGTTGGAAGAGAGTGTTTGCTTTGACCTGTGTGTTCTCTTGGCAAACCTCTATTAGCCTTTGCCCTGCTTCATTCTGTACTCCAAGACCAAATTTGCCTGTTACTCCAGGTGTTTCTTGACTTCCTATTTTTGTACTCCAGTCCCCTATAATTAAAAGGACACTGTCACTTAAATAGTCAATAAGTGTTTGTCAAATGAATAAATGTGATACAGACTGAAAGCTATGGGGGATCAGGAAGGGAAGAGGAATACCAGGGTTAGGTTCCACAAGGATTATTTCTAAATTTTGGTGATAGGACTGCTTAATGACTGGAGCTGAGCCTTGAAAGAGGGGTAAAATTTAATAGAAATAATAATATAGTTGGGTTAAACTGTAAGACTTGTAAAACCTTAGCAACTATTTCTGCAAAGCTCGACTCTCCGGAAGAGTGAGGACAAAGCCAGGAGAAGTCAAGCCCGAAGGAGCGTCAGAAAGTTGGGATGTGAAGCGGGAATGTCCATGAGTGGGACTTGAAATCAAGCCCAAGGGTCAGGGGTGGGGGGCCCTGGGATGTGTGGGCGCAGCCGCAAGTTGTCAGGTCCCTGTCATAGGCTGCCTTTGGAGGCCGACTCTCCCCATTTCTTCCCCTTGGCCCCAGCCAAGAAGATGGAGAGAGTGACTCTGGTCAGCCTAAAGGGGTTTCTCATGGATGGACTTGTCCTGGAGGGAAGGAATGTCATGTCAGGGAAGAAACAACGGTTGTGCAGATTACGGTCAGATGGATGGTCAGTGTCGGGTTCTTATTCCCATTTCCAGTGTGAGTGCGCTCCGCCGCTCAGTCGCGTCCGACTCTTTGCGACCCCACAGACTGCAGTCCGCCAGGCTCCTGTGTCCATGGGATTCTCCAGGCAAGCCGACTGGAGCAGGTTGCCGTCTCCTCCTCCAGGGGCCCTTCCCCACCCAGAGATCAAAACTATCTCCTGTGTCTCCCGCACTGACAGATGGATTCTTTCCCTCTTTACCACTGCGCCCCCGGGGAAGCCCCCATCTCCAGTAGCGTCGTGGTAATTTTGCATCGCCACGAAAACTGCTCCCCCGTTCCAGGCTAAGCTTGGCTTAAGTCAATCAGACAAGCCCTTTTCAACCTCAGCTGAAATGCCGACTCACAGGTGTTGGTGTCTGCCTCCCAAGCAGAAAGCCACAGCGCCCCCTTCAGGAGCGGGAGGGCCCTGGGTGTGTAAACCACACCTGCTCAGAAACTGAACTGCAACTTGGATTCCTCTCTCCATCCCTGGCGTCCACCTGCTCCTGTCTACTCTCCCTACTCCTGCAAGTCCACGCCACTTGGCTTTGCCTAATTCACTTACTCATAATTCTCAAAATGCACCCGAGAGAACGGTGTGTAGGCAAAGAAGCAGGAAGGATACAGCCTGTTCAGGAAACAGTAGCAGGTTCGGTTAGGACTGGAGCAGGTGGAGACCTCAGGGTGCGGGCCAAGGCGGGAGGACTCTGGGTACGTTAGACATGGCTGACGCAGCTCTTTCTCTCATGTTGGGGCGGGTTAGGGGGGATAGGCTCCTTAACAATCTTAAGCTGCTTTCCTCGTCTGTAAATAGAGGCTGTAATACTGCCTTGCAAATCTGTGCTGAGAACCGAGGTCAGATGTATACAAGGTCTTACACAGAAGCAGACAGTGGGGCAGAGGCGGGGGCCGGGGGGCCTCCATATGCTCTATACCAAGGCGCTGGGTTTTGCCTGGTGGCTGGCGAGGGGTCAGAGAGAGATTTGAAGCTGGTAAAGAGTGACTGCTGCTGCTAATCCCACTTTGTCGTTTTGTTGTTCAGTCGCCAAGTCATTTCTGACTACTTGGGACCCCATGGACTGCAGCACACCAGGCCTCCCTGTCCTTCACCAATTCCTGGAGCTTGCTCAAACTCACGTCCATTGAGTCGGTGATGCCATCCAACCATCCCATCCTCTGTCATCCCCTTCTCCTCCTGCCTTCAATCTCTCCCAGCATCAAGGTCCTTTCCAATGAGTCAGCTCTTCGCATCAGGTGGCAAAAGTATTGGCGCTTGAGCTTCAGCATCAGTCCTTCCGGTGAATAGGGTTCATCTCCCTCAAGATTGACTGGTTTGTTCTCCTTGCAGTCCAAGGGACTCTCAAGAGTTTTCTCCAACACCACTGTTCAAAAGCATCAATTCTTGGGTGTTCTGCCTTCTCCATGGTCCAGCTCTCGCATCTGCACATGACAACTAAGGTAGAGAGAGACTAAGCAATTTGCCCAAGGTCACAGTCAGCCAGTGGCAGAGCTGGAGTTAAAACCACGCTCTTAACCGCTGTAGTGGTTATTCTTCCTCCAGCTGAACAGAGTGGAAAGGGAACGGCCTCTACGACGGAGGCAATGTCAGGGGTCATGGAAAAGAACTGACTGATGACCAGGTTAAAACTGGACTTGGCTTTGCTTCCAGCATAGTGCTCAGGCCGCTGGCAAGAAAACCTAAGCGATCGGCACATTCTTCAACACGAGTTCTGTGACAAGGGGAGCCCATGGCCCGCTCCAAAGCCCGGGCCTCTCCCTGTCCCAGGTGCTCCGTGGAAAGGCCCATCTAGAGCCTGGTGGCCGTGCGCCCTGCGGGTGTGGAGCTTGAGGAGGCAGGGCGGGTTCACAGCAGCTCTTCCCAGTCCTCTTAGCACAGAGAAGCAGGTAGATCTGGAAAGGAGCAGTCCCGGCATCGGGACTTGAGGCTGTGCACTCACACACCGACAATGGAGAGGTGTGCTCAGGAAGCCGACTGCAGAGGTCAGGGACCCGGGCTGGGGGGGGGGGGACATCCTCAGTTACCGTGTGGACTCAGGTGACCAGCCTGGTCAGTACCCGCTGCACAGTTTCAGCCAGAGAGAACTTAATACAGATCTTCAAACCCAGCATGGTCTTTGCGCAACCACATGGCTGGAAGGCCCAGGAAGCCCGCCCTGCCTGCTACCACCCTTAGGGTTAGGCTTCCATGGCAGGAGCTGGAGGGGGGCAGGGTGCGGTTTGAGGTAAGAGGACTTCCAGTGGCTCAGATGATAAAGCGTCTGTCTACAATGCAGGAGACCTGAGTTAGATCCCTGGGTCGGGAAGATCCTCTGGAGAAGGAAATGGCAATCCACTCCTGTACTATTGCCTGGAAAATCCCATGGACAGNCCACCGGTCAGTGCAGGAGACACCAGTTCGATCCCCGGTCTGGGAAGATCCCACGTGCTGCAGAGCAACTAAGCCCGTGAGCCACAACTGCTGGGTCTGTGCTCTGGAGCCTGGAGCCGAAACTGCTGAGCCCATGTACCCTAGACCCCGTCCTCTGAAACAAGAGAAGCCACTGCAATGAGAACTCTGACCACGACAACCAGAGAGTGACCCCCGACCCCACCCAGTCGCTCGCCACAACTCGAGAAAAGCTCAAGCAGCAGCAAACACCCCGCACGGCCAAAAATAGAGAGAAAAGGAAAGGGGCACCGAACGGCGGTCCCTTGGTAGAAAGGGAGACGCCATGTGTTGACAGCAAAGCCCCCGTCACCTCCTGGAGTACTGTGGGTAGAATCTAATCTCGTCACCCCTCACAGGATTTTCAGACATCGGGGTGCGTCCTTTTAAAATTCCTCCAGAAGAATACGCATAGGAGAAGAGCCATCAGTGGTTTGGGAGGACAGAACGTGTGATGAGGGGAGGAGACTTCCTTTAGTAGATGGAATGGTACCCAGTTACACAGTGTTTTAGTAAAAAAAAAAAAAACAGTGCATTAATGGGCCCATAGGAAGCAGGCAGGTCCCTGAGACCCCAAACAATCAGGTAAGAGAGGACAACTGTGACATTTTCTATGGTGGGCGATTATTCATATAGTTTATATAACAGTGAGGTCAGGAAGGTTACACCGGCTGCTGTCATTTAACGACTTCCGCAGGCTAGGTGCTACTCCGGTTCTTTCCAAAGTGGGTCATGGGATTGGGAAGGAAGGAGAGGACAGGAACCCTCTGGATCCCAGAAAGTGAAACAGACACCCTGGCAGCAGCTTATGCTTCTCTTCCTTCGAAGTTAATCTGTGGAAGGACCGCTGGGCAGTCATTATCAGCTCAGGGACAACAGCGTCCCTGCCTCCTAGAAGGGTCTGCGTTTTCATAAGCCTGAATCTGCCGTGTGGAGGGCCTGTGTTAAAGGATCCAGAACACTTTCTGGGGAGGGTCTCCGCCCCTTACTGCAGCCCATCCTCTTTGCTTTGCCATAGTATTTCGAAGACTGTCTCCCGGGGGTATTCCCAGGCCAGATGCTACAAATGCTACCGCAGGTGATCCTATGTCTGTTAAAACAAAACCAACATTTTCACAAAGAACTTTTAAATACATCCTTCCCATGAATTGCCTCTAATATTTCAGGCCTGCTCCAGGGAAACCTGCAGTGAAAGCTTTGAGGAATGAGCTGCCATCGTTTAGGTAATATTCGAGCGCTTTGCTCGTCTGAGATCATGGGTGCCCATGTCCAGCGCTTTAAAAACTGTGGCACCAGAGCCTTCTCTCTGTCAACAGACGCTGCAGATCCCACCTTGGGAACTGGAGCAGTTATAAAAGTGGGTTCGATCCTGGGTCGGGAAGATCTCCTAGAGAAGGAAATAGCAACCCACTCCAGTATTCTTACCTGGGAAATCCCATGGACAGAGGAGTCTGGTGGGCTACAGTCCATGGGGTCGCAAAGAGTTGGGCTCAACTGAGCAACTAAACAACAACAGCAAATTTACACCCAGAGAGAAAGCAAAGGACGTGGCCAGTGGTGACCTTGCCTTGGCTCCCTAATCCCTTGCGGAGGACTTCTGTAGCTGCGATGGAAAAAGCATTCCTTTTTCCTGGTTATTTAGGTTTCTGACTCAAGTGGGCCTTGAGACCTGGTCTGTTTCACCTCTCTGAAGCCCAGCCCTGAATTTCGGTGGTACCAGGACTGGGGGCAGCTGTGGATAGTAGTGAAACACACAGGCTTTGGAGTGAAACTTCTCAAGCCTGGGCTCGAGTCTTAGCTTGACCATTTAACTTGATTTCCTGAGGTTTCATGATATAATAGTGCCTACCTCACAGGGCTGGGGTGGGGAATGAATGAATTCAGTGATGGAAAACACCTAAGAACATCGTTATATTAGTGCTGGTCTATAGCAGGACAAAAGGGAAAAGTGGTGGAGGGGGAGGGGAGGAGGAGGGTTGTACCAGGCAGGACTTCTGTTGCCTAGCAACACTGCTCACCACCTGTTCCACATTTGGAAAAGTGGCTGTTACTGCACTTCCTCTTTGGCAAAAGCAAGGTGATGAATAGGGAAAAATCTAGGAACTGCCAGTTACCTGGGCACCTACATGATGGAGAAGGAAACAGGCTTATTTGCGATGTTCCAAAGTTGACACTAGGTCACTGGGGAAAATGTTTGTTCTCAGCAGGATCAGGAACTGTCTAACCTTTCAATTGTTCTTGAGGAATAGTGAGCAGATATGGGGCTCCCCCACGGCTGCGCCCACCTGCTGGGAAATCAAGACTTGGCCCACGCTTGACGTATCTCCCACTCCTGGAAAACGAAACGTGGGAAGCAGGGCAGAGAGAAACCCATGCTACATATAGCCCCAGACCATCTTTGCAAATAATGTTTTATAATGTGTACTGACCTTTCCATCTAGTCAAGGCTATGGTTTTTCCAGTGGTCATGTATGGATGTGAGAGTTGGCTCATAAAGAAAGCTGAGTGCCAAAGAATTGATGCTTTTGAACCGTGGTGCTGGGAAAGAATCTTGAGAGTCCCTTGGACAGCACGGAGATCCAACCAGTCAATCATAAAGGAGATCAGTCCCGAATATTGGAAGGAATGATGCTGAAGCTGAAACTCCAATACTTTGGCCACCTGATGTGAAGAGCTGACTCATTGGAAAAGACCCTGATGCTGGGAAAGATTGAAGGGAGGAGGCGAAGGGGACAACAGAGGATGAGATGATTGGATGGCATCACCAAGTCAATGGACATGGGTTTGGGTAGACTCTGGGAGCTGGTGATAGACAGGGAAGCCTGGCAAGCTGCATTGCAGTCGCAAAGAGTCAGACACGACTGAGCGACTGAACTGAATTGAACCGAACGCGCATTGACAGTGAGCTTGCTCTGGGTGGTAGGAGGCACTGTGTGATATGTTATTTGGTGGTCACCTCTGCCAGGTGATGCAGGTACTCTGTTAGTTTGGATGCTAAGAATGTGTCCTCATTATCCTTAAGAGTATTTTTTGCTCAGTAAAATATCCATGGCTGCCATCTTTTGTTGAATACCTGAAATATATTACTATCATTTTATAAAGGGTCACTATTGAAAAGTCTTGTGATAATTCGGTATTATTTATAAGTCACTCTCTCTTTTTTCTGGATACCTCAGGTTTATCTTTTCTTTTTCCTGAAAGTCTGTAATTTCACTAGGATATGCTTTGGAGAAGGAAAGAGCAACCCACTCCAGTACTCTTGCCTGGAGAATCCCATGGAGGGAGGAGCGTGGTAGGCTACAGTCCATGGGGTTGCAAAGAGTCGGACACGACTAAGCGACTTCACATGCTTTGGTGTTGACTTTTGTGGGTCATTGTTTTCAGGTGCTGGTGTTCTCTCTCAACACTGCTGCTGCTCAGTCGCTCAGTCACGTCCGACTCTCTGTGACCCCCTGGACTGCAGCCCACCAGGCCCCTCTGTCCATGGGATTCTCCAGGCAAGAGTACTGGAGTGGGTTGCCATGCCCTCCTCCGGGGGACCTTCCCGACCCAGGGATCGAACCCAGGTCTCCTGCATTGCAGGCAGGTTCTTTACCTGAGCCACCAGGGAAGCCCCATTCTCTTGCAGTACATAGTTTTAAATGTTTATTTTAGACACGTTTTCTTGAACGACGGTTTTTAGTATTTGATCTGACAGCCCTTGCTTTGTTTTTCTTCTTCAGGGACTCCTATTAGCCATGTGTCGGATATTCTTTTTCTGCCTTCAACAGTTCGCACAATCTCTAATCTTTTTACCTTTTTCTTATTCTATTAAAATTCGTTTATTGATTTATTTTTGGCCGTTCTGAGTCTTCGCTGCTGTGTGAGGGCTTTCCCTAGATGTGGCGAGCAGAAGCTGCCCTCTAGCTATGGTCCCGGGCCTCTTACTGTAGTAACTTCTTATTGCAAAGCACAGGCTCTTCTCCAACACCACAGTTCAAAAGCAACAGTTCTTTGGTGCTCAGCCTTCTTTATGGTCCAACTCTTACATCCATACATGACTACTGGAAAAACCACAGCTTTGACTAGACGGACCTTTGTTGGCAAAATATCCCTTTTTTTTAATACACTGTCTAGGCTGGTCATAGCTTTCTTTCCAAGGAGCAAGCACATTTTCATTTCATGGCTGCAGTCACTGTCCACAGTGATTTTGGAGCCCAAGAAAATAAAGTCTGTCACTGCTTCCACAGGTTCCCCATCTATTTACCATGATCCCCTTCCCCCTGAGTGTGGTAGGACCTGGGACCAGGAAGGGATACAGTCCCCATGATTAGGCTACATCCCCTGGCAAACGTGGGAGTGTTTATCAGATATAATTAAGATCCCTAATTGGATGGCTCTAAGGTAAACAAGAGATAGAGTCCTGAGTGGGCCTGGCCTAATCAGGAGACCATTTAAATGGGAATCCAGGAGAAAGATTCAAAGCGGCAGAGTCTCTCTCTTGGCCTTGAGAAGGCACAGTGCCACGTGGTGGAGAAGGCCTGGAGCTGTGATCAGCGGGCAGCCTCTACCCACTGGGGGTCTTAGTTTTACAACCACAAGGAACTGAATCCTCCCAGCAACCAGTGGGATTAGAGAAGGACCCTGAGCCTCAGAGAAGACCGCAGCGCCAGCCCACACCTCAATTCCAGCCTCCTGAGACCCTCACTGAGGACAAACTGACCTGTGCTTGGGACCCTGACCCACAGAAACTGCAAGAAAACTGATTCGTTCTAAGCTGCTCAGTGTGTGGAAACTGGTTCTGCACCGGCAGAAAACTAACAGAGTGCCTTGCAGTGCCGTCCTGTTTCATGAGCATGTTTTTCCTTGCACAGGCTGTTGTTATTCTGCCCTTTCCTTTTCTAGGCAGTATCTTTGTATGAGATTCGACCTTGATATTTCTCTGCTGCAGATTTTTATACGAAGTTCATTTCCCTGAACTTTTATGAAAAGGCTTAGTGCTAATAGCTTTTTTTTTTTTTAATGTAATAGAGATCCTTTTGTTTTCAGTGAGCAGCCTGCTAAGGACATGTATTGGCTTGGCTCTCAGTTATCTGAACATTCCCTCTTCTTCGCTTCTATCAGCACTGTGCGCCTCCGTCTTGATTTTACTCCAAGCTGTTTCTCCTTCTTCCTGTCCAGGAAGGGAGCCTGGGGGGTTGTGGTTGGGGGAGTGGTCTCAGGAGTTCACAGAGTGGGACCAATCCAACTCTTCGAGGTTTTACTGCAGGACCCTCAAGCTCTCTCCCTGCTGAAATGGGCCAAACCACGTATGCAGATTGGTCGGCCGGCTTCTACCCATTGTCCTGTTGCACGCCCTTGCTTCTCTGTGTCCGGCCACAAGGATGCTAGTACTGTGCAGGCCTTGGTGCTCCAGTGGCTTGTCACACCTGCTTGTGTTTTAGAGTTTATGAAGACACTCTGGCATTTAATTAGCTGGTAAATGTCAGGCAAAGGGTTTTTGTTGCTGTTTTTAAAGATTTTTTTTTTCACGTGGACCATATTTGAAGTCTTTATTGAATTTGTTACAATATTGCTTCTGTCCTATGTTTTGCTGTTTTGGGCCAGGAAACATGTGGGATCTTCGCTCCCCAACCAGGGATTGAACCCCAGCACCCCCTGCATTGGAAGGTGAAGTCTTAACCACTGGACCACCAGGTTTTTTTTTTTTTTTTTTTTCCTAATAGGTTGCTCTGCCTGTTGTTACTGGGGAATTTGGGAAGATCCAAAAGTTTATTCAAGGCTTCCCAGGTGAAGCTAGTGGTAAAGAACCCACCTGGCAATGCAGGAGATTTAAGAGATGTGAGTTCAATCCTTAGGTTGGGAAATTCCCTGGAGGAGGGCATGGCAACCCACTCCAGTATTCTTGCCTAGAGAATCTCATGGACAGAGGACCCTGGCGGGCTGTAGTCCGTAGGGTCACAGAAAGTCGAACAGAACTGAAGCAATTTAGCACACCTACACAAAAGTATTATATATTCAAAGACATGTCTCTCCCAGGGACTCCCCCGAGATCTCCTTTTTATAGCCCGAGAAAACCTAATTCCCAGAGTGGTTAACCAGTTTCCCCTAAGTCACACAGCTGGCGAGCGGGAAAGCCAGGATTTGAACCTGGTTCTGATTTCAGAGTCCTTATTTTTTCCCAACTACATTTAGTTTTAAAAACTGCTTTTACTGTAGGAATTCCCAGCTTTAAAACCTAGCTTGGTTTCCCACTACCTAAAGCACCTCCAGCACTTGAGGCTCCGCCCTGCCGGTCCAGCCTCCTCACCTCTGCTTCCTAAAGCTCAGCCCCGCCTCTGGCCCCCAAAGCCCTCCCCGCCCCCTCCCTGATCTGTGATTCCTCTTCTACTCCTCCTCCATCTCTTCTTCCAAGTCCAGATCAGGTGCCTCTCTAACCGATTGCTAGAGACTCTAATAGTTGTTGGGGTTTTATTCATGAATTTAGAGGGAGGGGAGGTATTTGGAGGAATTAACCTGTGCTTTCCTACTGTTATTCAGTTGCTCAGTCGTGTCTGACTCTTTGTGATCCCGTGGACTGCAGCATGCCAGGTTTCCCTGCCCTTCACCATCTCCCAGGGTTTGCTCAAACTCATGTCCACTGAGTTGGTGATGCCATCCAACCATCTCATCCTCTGTCACTCTCCCCTCCTGCCTTCAATCTTTCCCAGCATCAGGGTCTTTTCCAGTGAGTTGGCTCTTAGTGTCAGGTGGCCAAAGGATTGGAGCTTCAGCTTCAGCATCAGTCCTTCCAGTGAATATTCAGGGTTGATCTCCTTGCAGTCCAGGGGACTCTCAAGAGTCTTCTCCAACACAATTCAAACGCTTTCTGTCCCTCTAAATGCACTTTCTGAGCTAGTGCCAGTCACTCAGTCGTGTCTGACTCTCTGAGACCCCGTGGACAGTAATTAACTCACCACAGAATTCTCCAGGCAAGAATAGTGGAGTGGGTTGCCATTCCCTTTTCTGGGGAATCTTCCTGACCCAGAGATTGAATCCGGGTCTGCTGCATTGCAGGCAGATTCTTTACCAATTGAGCCATCACCTGCCTGCCAAGGCAGGAGATATAAGAGATGTGGGCTTGATCCTTGGGTTGGAAGATCCGCTGGAGAAGGGCGTGGCAACCCACTCCAGTATTCTTGCCTGGAGAATCCCACGGACAGAGGAGCCTGGGAGGTTTTAGTCCATAGGGTGGCAAAGAGTCAGACACGACTAAAGCAACTTAGCATGCATGCAGGAGGAAGGAGCCCGTCAGAACTCCCCCACTGAATTAACTAGAAGGGATTAGCAGGGTCCCTCCTTAGCAGGACAAAGGATGGGTCCCTGTGCAGGGCAGAACCCGGGGTGTAGACCCATCTATTCTTTGGCTGGTCCTAGCACATGGAACACTGCCCACCTGACTTTGCAGCTGGGAACAGTCAGGGCACCGCCTTCTCTTCCACAGAAGCAGGCCATCACAGTGCTTCCCTCATCATCATTCTGGTTCCAGGGGACACCTGCCTTCCAAGACAGCCTGCTGGCTTTATTATTTATTTGGGTGTGGTAAGGACCTGCTGTCTGTCTCCTTGGTGGTCTGTGGGCCTTGGAAGGCAGGAAGCCAGGGACATCCTGAGCTCCAAGTCTGCTGGGGCCAGTTTCGGGGTGAAGGTTGGGGATGGCTGAAGGATGGAATTTAGGGAGCCCCATGCCAAAGCTAATACTGCACAAAGTGAAAGTGAAAGTCGCTCAGTTGTTTCCGACTCTCTGCAACCCCGTGGACTATACAGTCCATGGAATTCTTCAGGCCAGAATATTGGAGTGGGTAGCCGTTCCCTTCGCTAGGGGATCTTCCCAACCCATGGGTTGAACTTAGGCCTCCCTCGTTGCAGGCAGACTCTTTACCAGCTGAGCCACATAAAGCATTGTTTTCAGATTTGAAAGAAAACACTGCATGTGAAAATATTCTGTAAATTATAAAATACTATGAATAAGAGAGACATTCCCTGGTGGCTCAGATGGTAAAGAGTCTGCCTGAAGTATGGGAGACCCAAGTTCAATCCCTGAGGTGGGGAGATTCCCTAGAGAAGGAAATGGCAACCCAATCCAGTATCCTTGCCTGGAAAATCCCATGGACAGAGGAGCCTGGCGGGCTACAGTCCATAAGATTGCAAAGAGTGGCATACGGCTGAGTGACTTCACTTTCACTTTCATGAGTAATAGCTGTTATTGTTCAAGGAAATTGCACAAGGAATTTTTACCATTGGCAGCACCTACTAAAGACCTCATTAAGAGACTTCCCTGGTGGTCCAGTGGTTAAGAATCTGCCTTGCAATGCAGGGGACACAGGTTCAATCCCCGGTCAGGAGACTAAGGTCCCACATGCTGTGGACCAGCTAAGCGCTCTGCACTGTGACTACTGAGCCCACCCACTCTGGAGTCCATGTGGCACACACAACTAGAGAGTATGTGCTACAAAGAAAGGTCCCAGCTGATGCAACAAAGATCCTGCTGCAGCTAACACCCAGCACAGCCAGATGAGTCCGTCGATTTGTTGGTGTTCAGTCGCTAAGTAGTGCCAACTCTGTAACCCTATGAATTGCAGCATGCCAGGCTTCCCAGTCCTTCATTATCTCCTGGAGTTTGCTCAGACTCAAGTCCATTGAGTCGGTGATGCCATCCAGCCATCTCATCCTCTGTCATCCCCTTCTCCTCCTGCCTCCAGTCTTTCCCACCATCAGGGTCTTTTCTAATGAGTCAGTTCTTCGCATCAGGTGGCCAAAGTGCTAGAGTTTCAGCTTCAGCATCAGTCCCTCCAATGAATATTCAGGGTTGATTTCTTTAGGATTGTCTGGTTTCATCTCCTTGCTGTCCAAGGGATTCTCAAGAGTCTTCTCCAGCACCACAGTTTGAAAGCATCAGTTCTTCGATGCTCAGCCTCCTTTATGGTCCAGCTCACATCTGTAGATGACTACTGGGAAAACCATAGCTTTGTCTATAAGGCCTTTGGCAGCAAAGCGATTTCTCTGCTTTGTAGTACGCTGTCTAGGTTGTGAATCCAAAGTCCCTTCAGTTGTGTCGGACTCTTTGAGACTCTATGGACTGTAGCCCACCAGACCCCTCTGTCCACAGAATTTCCCAGGCATGAATACCGAAGTGAGTTGGCACGCCCTTCCCCAGGGGACCTTCCCAACCCAGGGATCGAACATGCATCTCTTGTATCTCCAGCATTGGTAGGCAGGTTCTTTACCACTAACGCCACCAGGGAAGTCCAGGTTAGAAGTAAATAAATAAAAGCCCTCTTTCAACAGGACAGCTGCTCTCCATCAGATGGCGCGGGGACACCTGGCGGGAAGCAGAGCACCCTCCCCCTGTGGAGACGATGGTCCAACACACATCCCCCATCAGAGGATCCTTCCTTCTGAAGCCTGTGTCTCTCCTAAACCCTCAATCACTAAGTCCCCTTTCATGACAGCAGGAATTCATCTAATGGCCTTGAACTTGCCCGGCCTTCCTGGTGGCTCAGAGGTTAAAGCGTCTGCCTGCAATGCAGGAGACCTGGGTTCAATTCCTGGGTTGGGAAGATCCCCTGGAGAAGGAAATGGCAACCCACTCCAATATTCTTGCCTGGAGAATCTCATGGACAGAGGAGCCTGGTGGGCTACAGTCCACGGGGTCGCAAAGAGTCGGACACGACTGAGCGACTTTACTTTCTTTCATGTATTAGCCTGGCCAGGCTGGAGCTTTGCTAACCAGCCCTGAGGTGTGGAGCTCGGTGGGCGCTCAGCACCCACGTGCTGGGTCTTGCCAGCATACTCCTCCCGCCTCCTGGACCAACATGAATCTGCATGGCGTTAGCCCAGCCCCAGCCCATGGTTTCTCAGGCAGCATCTCAGCCATATCGGATCTGTTTTCCTGCCTGGTTCACACAGTCCCCGGATGTTCCTGTCCTTCTGTGACTCCCTCCGTAGCAGGCGCCTGCTCCGAGGGCTGTAATGAACGTGCAAGGCTGAGAGAGTCGCCACAACCGCAAATCCCTGCTCCCTTCGGCTCTCATTTGCATCTCCGGTTGGAAGCACAGGTGCTTTGCAGCGGTCGATGTGTGGCTCTCTCGTGTCCAGAACCTGCGCCTATGCGGCTCACCTGAAGCTACTGATACATCCACTCATCAGACAACCAGTGAGACTCGTAAAAATCACCATCTGGGACCCGTGTAGGAGCTGCAGGTGATGCAGAGAAACATGGAACCCAAGACACGGTGGCTCGGATGGCAGACCGCTGTTTTACTTACCATCGAGAAAACAATGTCTGTGACACGCATCGATCTTAAGATGCGTCCTGATTTCACAGCTGTTAAAATGCCTTGGAGAGGGAAGCGGCACCCCACTCCAGTATTCTTGCCTGGGAAACCCCATGGACAGAGGAGCCTGGTGGGCTACAGTCCATGGGGTCGCAAAGAGTCAGACACAACTGAGCACGCAGAATGTCAAAAGAGGAATGTCTGAGGTTTGATGATATACGAGGCACCATGGCTCCTTTTAAAGAGCTGTAATCTTCCTGGGGAGAAAACACACACGCTCACAGCAGGAGGCGGTGCCTACTTGCCTCTCAGAGGAGTCGCAGGGGGTTGGGTGCTTAAGTGGCTGGAAGGGTTGTTAGTGGCTGGATCTTGAGATACAGGCTGGGTGGACACCATCTGGGTGGAGCTGGGGAGGCCTGCTGAGAAGAGAGGAGAGAGGTAAACAGGCTGAGCAGGAGTGTAAATGCAGGAAGAGGGGGAAATAGGATCTAGTAGGAAAGACAGGCTCACGTCCAGGTTACGGCCAGCCCTGAGGGGTGTGGGGTTTATCCTAGAAGCACTGGGGAGCCATAGAAAGTCTTAGGGCAGAGGAGGAGCTCAACAGGTAGTATTAGGGGAATATTAATTTTGTGGTATCAGGCGGGATGTATGGAAGCAATGGTCGCAGGCAGGGGACCTCTTGTTTCCATGTGTCCTGTTTCAGAGACATTAGAAGTCCAGGAGGGACTTCCCTGGTGGCCCAGTGGTTAAGAATCCACCTTGCGATGCGAGGGACGCCAGCTCGGTCTCTGGTGGGGGAACTGAGATCCCACGTGCCGCTAGTATGCCACAGCTAGACCCTCAGTGCAAGATCCCGCCTGATGCAACTAAGACCTGGCTCATCATATACAAATTTTTTTTTTTTTTTTTTTTTTTACAAAAAGAAGGCCTGGAATGCAGCAAAGAGAAGCAAGTAAAACCATGTGGAGTGAAAAGGAAGGGACAAAAGGAAACTGGTACAGGAACAGAAACAAGCAGGACATGGTCAAGAAAGAGGAATGTATCAAGACTGTATCCAAAATGTGGGTGTGGACAGCTGAAGCCGGGCTGCAGAGGACGGGACTCCTGGGGTCCTATTGACCACCCCCGGCCTTCTCCATCACTACGGAAAAAAGAACCCACGGCCTCTCCAGGCTGAGTTCGCATTATGGTTGCCATAGTTTCCTCTTCTATAAAGTGGTTTCATCGACACTGACATCTTTGGTGATGCTTTACAGGAGACTGAAACTACATCCTGGGATTTTAAGTACCTGGGACAACTCACAAACAGCCTCATTTGGTTTTGCAACCTCTCTGTGTAGAAAAGCAAGGGCAAGCTTTACTCTAGGTGCATTGAGAAATCAAATGACCTTAATGAAAATCACAAAAGTCAGAGGCAAACCTGGGAATAAATCCAAGGTTTCCTGATTCAACGTTTGTACCTGAAGTGTGTGTGTTTGCCGAGGACCTTGCTGCCGTCAATGAAATAGAACCAAGTACTGTGTACACACTGAGAGCTCTGTAAATACTGGGCAGTGACCCAGGAGAAAGGGCTCATTCGTGGGAGAGGGTCCCCCTTGTTTTCTGCCCCATCGCTGATGCTGTAGACAAGATGTGGGCTGCGCACACTGCCCACCAGACAGGGCGTTCACACCCTTGACTGTGGACAGCCTGGGTTTTATCTTGTTAGTTCTGGAGACTCTTAGAGGAAGCACTTCTTCTGGAGGTCAAAGTCTAGGAAAACACTGTACTAGCAGAGTTTTTCTTCTTGTTCTTCAAATAGAGTGGTATATTCAAAGGTGTGTCTGATTCCACAGTGTCTGTTCAAAACGGACTTTATCCAGCAGTGAACAAACGGATGTTGGGGACCTTCTGTCCAGCAGAACCCAGGGCTGTCTAGGCGGTGGTGGTTGTTCACTCGCTAAGTTGTGTCCGACTCTTTGCAACCCCATGAACTGTAACACACCAGGCTTCCCTGTCCTTCACTATCTCCCAGAGTTTGCTCAAATTCATGTCCATTAAGTCTGTGATGCCATCCAACCATCTCATCCTCTGTCATCCCCTTCTCCTCCCACCTTCAATCTTTCCCAGCATCAGGGTCTTTTCCAATGAGTTGGCTCTTCACATCAGGTGGCCAAAGTATTAGAGCTTCAGCTTCAGCATCAGTCCTTCCAGTGAATATTCAGGCCTGGTTTCCTTTAGGATGGACTGGTTTGATCTCCTTGTTGTCCAATGGACTCTCAGGAGTCTTCTCCAGCACCACAGTTCAAAAGTACCCATTCTTCAATGCTCAGCCTTGTTTGTGGTCCAACTATCACATCATACATGACCACTGGAAAAACCATAGCTTTGACTATACGCACCTTTGCCAGCAAAGTGATGTCTCTGCTTTTTAACACGCTGTCTAGGTTTGTCATAGTTTTTCTTTCAAGGAGCAAGCGTCTTTTAATTTCATGGCTGCAGTCACCATCCTCAGTGATTTTGGAGCCCAAGAAAAGGAAGTCTGTCACTGCTTCCACTTTTCCCCCTTCTATTTTCCATGAAGTGATGGGACCAGATGCCATCTTGGTTTTTTGAATGTTGAGTTTTAGGCCAGCTATTTCACTCTCCTCTTTCACCCTCATCAAGAGACTCTTTAGTTCCTATTCACTTTCTGCCATGAGAGTGATACCATCTGCATATCTGAGGTTGTTGGTATTTCTCCTGGCAATCTTGATCCCAGCTATGAGTCATCCAGCTCAGCATTTCTCATGATGTACTCTGCATATAAGTTAAATATCAGGGTGACCATATACAGTCTTGACGTACCCTTTTCTCAATTTTGAACCAATCAGTTGTTCGATGTCTAGTTCTCACTGTTACTTCTTGTCCCTTACCTTCTCAGGAGACGGATGAGTGATCTGGTATTCCTATCCCTTTAAGAATTTTTCCACAGTTGTTTGTGATCCACACAGTCAAAGGCTTTAGCATGGTCAGTGAAGCAGATGTTTTTCTGGAATCCCCTTGCTTTCTCTATGATCCTAGGAATGTTTGCCATCTGATCTCTGGTTCCTTTGCCTTTTCTAAACCTGGAGTTGCCACTGAGACAACGCTGAGTCTCTGTCTTTAAGAAGCATTATTCCAGCACAGGGACAGTGGCTGAAGTAAGCAAGCAAGTAAAAAAGATAATTTCAGACGCACCTGTGGAACCCACAAGCCCAACAACGTGGCACCAAGGGGCATGGCGGCTATGATCAGACAGCACCCGACACACCTGAGCAGTGAGGTGGAGAGAGCCAGCAACACCTCGGGGATCAGAACAAGGACAAATATCCGGGCCCCGAAAGTGGAACCAGCTTAGTCTAGTCAGCAGAGAAGAGGCTGGTATGGTGGCGGGGCGGGCAGGAGGTGCAGTATGGACCTGCCATCCTCCATAAAGAGCTTGCCTTTTACTGCAAAAGATTTTTTGTTTTGTTGTTCAGTTGAGAAGTTGGATCCAACACTTTGTGACCCCATAGACTGCGGCACACCAGACTTCCCTGTCCTCCACTATCTCCCAGAGTTTGCTCAAATTCATGGCCATTGAGTCAGTGATGCCATCCAACCATCTCATCCTCCACCCGCCTCTTCTCCTTTTGCCTTCAACCTTTCCCAGCATCAGGGTCTTTTCCAATGAGTTGGCTCTTCCCATCAGGTGGCCCAAGTATCAGAGCTTCAGCATCAGTCCTTCCGATGAATAATCAAGGATGATTTCCTTTAGGATTGACTGGTTTGGTCTTCTTGCAGTCCAGGGGTCTCTCAAGAGTCTTCTCCAACACCACAATTTGGAGGCATCAATTCTTTGGCACTCAGCCTTCTTTATAGTCCACCTTTTTTCCAGTACATGACGACTGGAAAAACCATAGCTTTGACTATACAGATATTTATTGACAGTGATGTCTTTGGTTTTTAATTATCTAGGTTTATCATGGCTTTTTTTCCGAAGAGCAAGCATGTTTTAATTTCATGGCTGCAGTCACCATCCACATTGGTTTTGGAGCCCAAGAAAAATAAAATCTGTCACTACTTTTGCTTTTTCCACTTCTGTTTTCCATGAAGTGATGGGACTGCGTGTCATGATCTTAGTTTTTTGAATGTTGAGTTTTAAGCCAGCTTCTCACTCTCCTCTTTCACTTGCATCAAGAGATTTCCTCTTTGCTTTCTGCGATTAGAGTGATGTCATCCTTATATCTGAGATGTTGAGAGCAGCCAAATCTGATTTTCTCTGTCTAAGAATCACCTGCATGGCTGTATTTGGGATGCCGTGTGTGTGCAGGCTAAGAGCAGAAGCTGGGATGCAGGAGGTGGCCCAGGGGATGAATGATGCTCCAGAGGAGGGGTGAGGGCCCATGGGAGAGTAAGGGTCCAGGGAAGGGGGAGGGCCCAGGGGAGAAGGAGGGCCCAGGGGTGGCACGGTGGTTCACTTGAGTGACAGAGGTGACCTGTATTTATGTTTTATCATTAAAGATGGAGGAGTTAAATGAGAAAACCACGTGAGTTTAGACTGGGAAACTGCGTGGATTCCATTTGTGGGGCAGAGGGACACTTAGGGAGCAGGCTGAGGGGCCTTCAGTAGTTCTCTTTCAGCCATGTTAAGTTCAGTGTGCTTTTGACATCTAAGAAGTGACTCCTAGCAGACGGTCAGGTCGTCCTGTGTAGGACTCAGATCCCGGGTCAGGACTGGAGTTGGATATTTCAGAATCATCAGAGCAGAGATGGTGGGTGGAGACGCGGGACTGGCTCGGGTTACTGCTTGGGTTGCCTGTGGCTTCCACAACAAAGTGCTGCTCAAACTGCATGGCCCAGAACAACAGAAACGTCGCTCCACTGTAAGCTGTAGAGGAGGGTCCCCCCGGCGCCTTCTAGCTTCTGGTCAGTCATCAGTGTTGTGGGCGTTCCTTGGCCGGCAGCTGCCTTGCTGCCAGCTCCTGGCCTGCCATTGCCGGCATCCTCCGTGTGTGACTGTGCACACGTCTCCCTCCCCATCACTGGATTCTGGCCACCCGCCCCCGGCGTGACCTCATCTGAACTTGAGGACTCCCCAAAGACCCTGTTTCCGAATGAGGCCACGTTCACGGGTTCCACTGTTCAACCCTGGACGGTTACCCAGAGACAGAGGGTAGACAGAGGGGAGACCTGATGGGCACAGAGCTTTGAGTCCTGATGCTGAGAGGATGGAGAGAAGGGAGGGGGTGTGGGGGGAGGGCAGGGCAGGGTGGTCCCACGAGGCCAGGAGGGGGACTCTGCTCCACGGAACGAGGGAGTGACCAGCCCCACTGACCACGGGCTGCTGAGACACAACTGATCGCTTGGCTTTGGACACATGGGAGTAATGAGCCACTTGACTTAAGACTCTCTTCAGTGAAATTGTCGGGCAAAAGCATGATTCGATTGGGTTGAAGTCAGAGTGGGGACGGTGAAAAAATAAAACCAGAAAGTAGAGACATCTTTTTCTGAAACTTGGAAGTGGGGTGCAGAGATGGCGGTCAGGGGTGGTTGAAAGAATGTGTGCGGTTGCAGGACGTTTGTGTGAAGATGGGGTACAGCCAAGCCTGGGGCAGTGGGGGAAATCGGTGATTCAGGAGGACGGGCCAACGGAAATAGACCACCCCTCTGAAAGTCTGAAGTGCAGTTTGAGATGAGAATGAGATTAGCTTTGAAGAAGTCAGATGTTAAGAGAAGGAAATGGTAAGAGAAACAGGGGTTCTACTCATCTACTCAGTGTCCTAATATAACAAGTGAAGATTTGAAAAGAAAGAAAGATAGTGCTAAGTCGTGTCTGATTCTTGTGATCCCACAAACCGCAGTCCACCAGGCTCCTCTGTCTATGAGATTCTCCAGGCCAGAAGACTGGAGTGGGTTGCCATTCCCTTCTCCAGGGGATCTTCCCAACCCAGGAATTGAACCCAGGTCTCCTGCATTGCAGGCAGATGCCTTATCCACTGAGCTACATGAGGATTTGAACCCAGCTTAAAAACTCTGAGGCCCTGCCAGCTCTTACTTTTAAGCTGGGAGCAAATTTTTCCCTTGCCTTGCCGCTGCTGCTGCTGCTGCTGCTAGGTCACTTCAGTCGTGTCCGACTCTGTGCGACCCCATAGACGGCAGCCCACCAGGCTCCCCCGTCCCTTGGATTCTCCAGGCAAGAACACTGGAGTGGGTTGCCATTTCCTTCTCCAAAGCATGAAAGTGAAAAGCAAAAGTGAGGTCGCTCAGTCATGTCTGACTCATAGTGACCCCATGGACTGCAGCCCACCAGGCTTCTCCGTCCATGGGATTCTCTAGACAAGAGTACTGGAGTGGGGTGCCATTGCCTTCTCCAAAGCATGAAAGTGAAAAGTGAAAGTGAAGTTGCTCAGTAGTGTCCGACTCTTTGAGATCCCATGGACTGCAGCCCACCAGGCTCCTCCATCCATGAGATTTTCCAGGCAAGAGCACTGGAGTGGGGTGCCATCACCTTCTCTGTTCCCTTGCCTTACTTGATCGTTAAGCTTGCAATATGACAGCGAGTCACGGGATAAGATTTCCTCAGATGGGTCAAGCCTAGCTCTGTGCTGTTGATAGATCCAGGCTGTCTGTCCCCGTGAACGCTCACATCATCTTGTGGAACCTTTAGAACACCCTGTGTGCTTTTTTTTTTTTCATCTCCTCTCAGGGACCAGGGCAGAGTCTCAGATGGTGGATGTGGTTTGCTTCCATTAGAGCAGCTGGTCAGGGAAGAGCTTGGCAAACTCCGCGTCTTCCAACTCAATGTTGGATGCCTCCCTCGGGCTGGTTTGAAGACCACAGTCCCTGAACGAAGGGAAGCCAAGGAAGACTTCAGCAGCTCTGGTGTTTTCATCTGTTACGTGTAAATCTCACCATCTGTCCCAAGCAGGGGGGCCTCCCGCTCTGCAAGCACGACTAAAATCTGCTGTGGAGGCTGACCCAGCACCAGCCATGAGCCCTCGTGCAGGGGGAGTGGGGCCTGACAGGTCTCTGGATCCAGGCTTAGCCCCTGCCCCTCCTCTGTTAGGTCCTGGGTTATGACCAGCCTAGCAGGCATTGAGAACGTGGGTTTGAAGGTAGCGGGGGACCTGAGTCTGGATCTCGAATCTTGGCAAAGATACCAGTTCTCACTAGCTGTGAGCTCATGTGACAGTCCTCTCCCTGGGCCTGGGCCTCCACCCTTCCCATGTTCCATGCCCATGTGGCCTTGCCCACTCCACACCTGGGCGGCTCCTGTGACCTCTGAGTAGTGATGCTGCGGTCCCAGCACTCAGCCATCAGAGACCAGGAGCCTCCTCCTCCTCCTTTGAGTTCGGGGATGCTCTGGGCCATCCTGGAAGAAATCTGTTGCCCATGAGCAAATCGACAGGAAGAGGACACATGCAAAGACCTGGAGAAGAACCACCCCAAACCCCAGCTCCACCTGCCCTCCAGGTGACGCACAGGGCTCTGGAGGTACCAGTGCAGGCCAGCCCTGAGGTGGCCGCAGCCTTGATGGACATCGAGTGGAAGAGAACGCCTAACCCAGTCTAGTCAACCCGCAGAATCACACCAGTGGTTGCTTTAATCTCCTGAGAGCTGGATAGTTTGTACAAAGCACACAGCTTGAAAATGTTGTCAACTGGAGCAGGGCGGTAGAGGTGGTTATATAAGTCCAGTGTCCTGGAGCTGGGAGCTTCCTGTAGGCTCTGAGCCACTGGGAAGGCGACCCTCTCTTGTTGGACGTGCAGTCTTTCTCCACAGGGCCCTGGGAAGAGGCACGTTGCTTTATCTGTGCAGGAAGACTGAGGGGGAGGCTCCGCCCTGTTCAGCCTGTCCCTTGGCCTCACAAAGCATGACTGCCTCCATCAACGATGTTAATCCTTCCACACCCTGTGTCAGATGTGCCTGCTAAGTCACTTCAGTCGTGTCTGACTCTTTGCAGCCCCAGGGACTGTAGCCCGCCAGGCTCCCCTGTCATGGGTTTCTCCAGGCAAGGATACTGGAGTAAGTTGCTATGCCCTTCTCCAGGGGATCTTCCTGACCCAGGGCTCTAACCTGTGTCTCTTATGTCTCCTGCACTGGCAGACAGGTTCACCACCACTAGCGCCACCTGTGAACCCTGCAGGTCTGGGCAGACGAGATGATGGAGGTGCCAGAGCTGGGCTGGCCATGGTCATTCGAGGAGAAGTGAGAGGAAAAGAGACCCCCTTGTCTTAGTCCCCTCGGCTACTCGAACCAGATGCAGAGATGAGGGGAGGGGGCCTGTCAACAGCAGACCCCTACTCCACCCAGCTCTGGAGGCCTCGTGCTCCTGATTGAGGGGCTGGAAGACCTGCTGTCTGGTGAGAGCCCACTTCCTGGCTCACGGACAGCCGTCTTCTCACCGTGTCCCCATGCAGCAGAGAGGTAGGGGAGTTCTCTGGGGTCTTTTTACAAGGACTCCAAGCCCAGGCCTGAGGCTCCACCCTTGTGACCTAGTCACCTCCCATCCCTCCCCCCATCCAAATGTCATCACAGTGGTTAGGAAGTTCAGTTCAGTTCAGTCGCTCAGTTGTGTCTGACTCTTTGCGACCCCATGGACTGCAGCACGCCAGGCTTCACTGTCCATCACCAACTCCCGGAGCTGGCTCAAACTCATGTCCATTGAGTCAGTGATGCCATCCAACCATCTCATCCTCTGTCATCCCCTTCTCCTCCTGCCTTCAATCTTTCCCAGCATCAGGGTCTTTTCAAATGAGTCAGTTCTTCATATCAGGTGGCCATATATTGGAGTTTCGGCTTCAGCATCAGTCCTTCCAGTGAATATTCAGGGTTGATTTCCTTTAGGATGGACTGGCTGGATCTCCTTGCAGTCCAAGGGACTCTCAAAGTTAGTACCAAGCGATATTGGAATCTACATCCAGAAAGTACTTTGGCCATGTGATGCGAAGAGCTGACTCCTTGAGAAGAAAACCCTGATGCTGGGAAAGACTGAAGGCAAAAGGAAAAAGGGCAGCAGAGGATGGGATGGTTAGACAGCATCACCGAGTCAATGGACATGAATTTGAGCAAACGCGGGGAGATAGTGGAGGATGGAGGAGCCTGGCAAGCTTCGTTCCATGGGGTTGCAGAGAGTTGGACACCACTTAGCAACTAAATAGCAATAACAGCAGTGTCCAAAAAGTGTCTAATTTAATATTTCAGACTCAGTTTCAACACGTGAATCTGAGGGGGACAAAAAAAGAAACAGAGCAGGATCCTATGGCCCTTCCCCGCAGCCCTCGTCCTCTGCCTGCCTCCTGTCTAATGGAAAAACTTTAGCCAAAGAACAAGTCTAATCCGAGAAGTGAGAAAAAACAGGAACAAAGGGAAACACACAGAACAAACCAATAATAATTTAGAGACTAAGCAAAGTCAAGGACCTGTATTTCCTCCTCAAGGGCTGTAGATAACATTCTGAGCCGTGTCCTGTGAGCTGTCTTATAGATACTGAAACCCCCACCAGGTGGAAGAAGTTAATTATGAGACTGTAACTGTGACAGAAGCCACCACAGTCCTGAGAATTAGCCTCAAGGAGATGGGAACAAACGGCCCCCGGACCCGAAGGTGTGACTGTACTTAAGACAATCAGGATGACATGGATCAGAGCACCAAAGATCAATTTCAAGGTGACTGTCAGAGCAGCCTGTGCTTCTTGCACGCAGCCCCCTCCCTCCGCCTGTAAAAGCTCTTGCTGCCTGACTGTCACTGGGGGGAGTTGGCCTTTGGACAGGCATGCACCCTTCCCCCACCCCCCCAACTCAGTTCCCAGCATCCCAAATAAGCAACCTGGAACTTCCCTGGTTGCCCCGTGGTTAAGAATTCACCTGCCAACCCAGAGGACACGAGTTCAATCCCTGGTCCAGGAAGATGCTACGTGCCACAGGGCTGCTAAACCCATGCAGCACAGCTACCGAAGCCCATGCATCCTAGGGCCCATTCTGCCCCAAGAGAAGCCGCCGCAGTGAGAAGCCTGCACTCACGGCAGTTAGAGCAAGTCCATGCACAGAAAAAATAATAAGCATAAATAATAAATTTTTAAAAACTTTTAAAGTAAAGCAAGCTTCTCTTTCCATCAACCTTGCCTCTTTATCAGCCGTTGAGCGGCAAGCAGCCAGACCCCACTTTCGGTAACAGTCTATATCATTTTGGTTAGTTTTCTTTGAGTGTGGTTTTCCTTCCGTCTGCCCTCTGATGGACAAGGATAAGAGGCTTTCTGCACATGTGTAACTATAAATCAGGCTTCCCCAGTGGCTCAGTAGTAAAGAATCCAACTGCCAGGGACATGCAAATCAAGACCACAATGAGATACCATTTCACACCAGTCAGGATGGCTGTGATCCAAAAGTCTGCAAGCAATAAATGCTGGAGAGGGTGTGGAGACCCTCTTACACTGTTGGTGGGAATGGAAACTAATACAGCCACTATGGAAAACAATGTGGAGATTCCTTAAAAAATTGCAAATAGAACTGCCATATGACCCAGTAATCCCACTGTTGGGCATACACACCGAGGAAACCAGAATTGAAAGGGACACATGTACCCCAATGTTCATCGCAGCACTGTTTATAATAGCCAGGACGTGGAAACAACCTAGATGTCCATCAACAGATGAATGGATAAGAAAGCTGTGGTACATATACACAATGGAGTATTACTCAGCCATTAAAAAGAATACATTTGCATCAGTTCTAATGAGATGGATGAAACTGGAGCCAATTATACAGAGTGAAGTAAGCCAGAAAGAAAAGCACCAATACAGTATACTAACTCATATATATGGAATTTAGAAACATGGTAATGATAACCCTGTATGCGAGACAGCAAAAGAGACACAGATGTATAGAATGGACTTTTGGACTTTGAGGGAGAGNAAGTGAAAGTGAAGTTGCTCAGTAGTGTCCGACTCTTTGAGATCCCATGGACTGCAGCCCACCAGGCTCCTCCATCCATGAGATTTTCCAGGCAAGAGCACTGGAGTGGGGTGCCATCACCTTCTCTGTTCCCTTGCCTTACTTGATCGTTAAGCTTGCAATATGACAGCGAGTCACGGGATAAGATTTCCTCAGATGGGTCAAGCCTAGCTCTGTGCTGTTGATAGATCCAGGCTGTCTGTCCCCGTGAACGCTCACATCATCTTGTGGAACCTTTAGAACACCCTGTGTGCTTTTTTTTTTTTCATCTCCTCTCAGGGACCAGGGCAGAGTCTCAGATGGTGGATGTGGTTTGCTTCCATTAGAGCAGCTGGTCAGGGAAGAGCTTGGCAAACTCCGCGTCTTCCAACTCAATGTTGGATGCCTCCCTCGGGCTGGTTTGAAGACCACAGTCCCTGAACGAAGGGAAGCCAAGGAAGACTTCAGCAGCTCTGGTGTTTTCATCTGTTACGTGTAAATCTCACCATCTGTCCCAAGCAGGGGGGCCTCCCGCTCTGCAAGCACGACTAAAATCTGCTGTGGAGGCTGACCCAGCACCAGCCATGAGCCCTCGTGCAGGGGGAGTGGGGCCTGACAGGTCTCTGGATCCAGGCTTAGCCCCTGCCCCTCCTCTGTTAGGTCCTGGGTTATGACCAGCCTAGCAGGCATTGAGAACGTGGGTTTGAAGGTAGCGGGGGACCTGAGTCTGGATCTCGAATCTTGGCAAAGATACCAGATCTCACTAGCTGTGAGCTCATGTGACAGTCCTCTCCCTGGGCCTGGGCCTCCACCCTTCCCATGTTCCATGCCCATGTGGCCTTGCCCACTCCACACCTGGGCGGCTCCTGTGACCTCTGAGTAGTGATGCTGCGGTCCCAGCACTCAGCCATCAGAGACCAGGAGCCTCCTCCTCCTCCTTTGAGTTCGGGGATGCTCTGGGCCATCCTGGAAGAAATCTGTTGCCCATGAGCAAATCGACAGGAAGAGGACACATGCAAAGACCTGGAGAAGAACCACCCCAAACCCCAGCTCCACCTGCCCTCCAGGTGACGCACAGGGCTCTGGAGGTACCAGTGCAGGCCAGCCCTGAGGTGGCCGCAGCCTTGATGGACATCGAGTGGAAGAGAACGCCTAACCCAGTCTAGTCAACCCGCAGAATCACACCAGTGGTTGCTTTAATCTCCTGAGAGCTGGATAGTTTGTACAAAGCACACAGCTTGAAAATGTTGTCAACTGGAGCAGGGCGGTAGAGGTGGTTATATAAGTCCAGTGTCCTGGAGCTGGGAGCTTCCTGTAGGCTCTGAGCCACTGGGAAGGCGACCCTCTCTTGTTGGACGTGCAGTCTTTCTCCACAGGGCCCTGGGAAGAGGCACGTTGCTTTATCTGTGCAGGAAGACTGAGGGGGAGGCTCCGCCCTGTTCAGCCTGTCCCTTGGCCTCACAAAGCATGACTGCCTCCATCAACGATGTTAATCCTTCCACACCCTGTGTCAGATGTGCCTGCTAAGTCACTTCAGTCGTGTCTGACTCTTTGCAGCCCCAGGGACTGTAGCCCGCCAGGCTCCCCTGTCATGGGTTTCTCCAGGCAAGGATACTGGAGTAAGTTGCTATGCCCTTCTCCAGGGGATCTTCCTGACCCAGGGCTCTAACCTGTGTCTCTTATGTCTCCTGCACTGGCAGACAGGTTCACCACCACTAGCGCCACCTGTGAACCCTGCAGGTCTGGGCAGACGAGATGATGGAGGTGCCAGAGCTGGGCTGGCCATGGTCATTCGAGGAGAAGTGAGAGGAAAAGAGACCCCCTTGTCTTAGTCCCCTCGGCTACTCGAACCAGATGCAGAGATGAGGGGAGGGGGCCTGTCAACAGCAGACCCCTACTCCACCCAGCTCTGGAGGCCTCGTGCTCCTGATTGAGGGGCTGGAAGACCTGCTGTCTGGTGAGAGCCCACTTCCTGGCTCACGGACAGCCGTCTTCTCACCGTGTCCCCATGCAGCAGAGAGGTAGGGGAGTTCTCTGGGGTCCTTTTACAAGGACTCCAAGCCCAGGCCTGAGGCTCCACCCTTGTGACCTAGTCACCTCCCATCCCTCCCCCCATCCAAATGTCATCACAGTGGTTAGGAAGTTCAGTTCAGTTCAGTCGCTCAGTTGTGTCTGACTCTTTGCGACCCCATGGACTGCAGCACGCCAGGCTTCACTGTCCATCACCAACTCCCGGAGCTGGCTCAAACTCATGTCCATTGAGTCAGTGATGCCATCCAACCATCTCATCCTCTGTCATCCCCTTCTCCTCCTGCCTTCAATCTTTCCCAGCATCAGGGTCTTTTCAAATGAGTCAGTTCTTCATATCAGGTGGCCATATATTGGAGTTTCGGCTTCAGCATCAGTCCTTCCAGTGAATATTCAGGGTTGATTTCCTTTAGGATGGACTGGCTGGATCTCCTTGCAGTCCAAGGGACTCTCAAAGTTAGTACCAAGCGATATTGGAATCTACATCCAGAAAGTACTTTGGCCATGTGATGCGAAGAGCTGACTCCTTGAGAAGAAAACCCTGATGCTGGGAAAGACTGAAGGCAAAAGGAAAAAGGGCAGCAGAGGATGGGATGGTTAGACAGCATCACCGAGTCAATGGACATGAATTTGAGCAAACGCGGGGAGATAGTGGAGGATGGAGGAGCCTGGCAAGCTTCGTTCCATGGGGTTGCAGAGAGTTGGACACCACTTAGCAACTAAATAGCAATAACAGCAGTGTCCAAAAAGTGTCTAATTTAATATTTCAGACTCAGTTTCAACACGTGAATCTGAGGGGGACAAAAAAAGAAACAGAGCAGGATCCTATGGCCCTTCCCCGCAGCCCTCGTCCTCTGCCTGCCTCCTGTCTAATGGAAAAACTTTAGCCAAAGAACAAGTCTAATCCGAGAAGTGAGAAAAAACAGGAACAAAGGGAAACACACAGAACAAACCAATAATAATTTAGAGACTAAGCAAAGTCAAGGACCTGTATTTCCTCCTCAAGGGCTGTAGATAACATTCTGAGCCGTGTCCTGTGAGCTGTCTTATAGATACTGAAACCCCCACCAGGTGGAAGAAGTTAATTATGAGACTGTAACTGTGACAGAAGCCACCACAGTCCTGAGAATTAGCCTCAAGGAGATGGGAACAAACGGCCCCCGGACCCGAAGGTGTGACTGTACTTAAGACAATCAGGATGACATGGATCAGAGCACCAAAGATCAATTTCAAGGTGACTGTCAGAGCAGCCTGTGCTTCTTGCACGCAGCCCCCTCCCTCCGCCTGTAAAAGCTCTTGCTGCCTGACTGTCACTGGGGGGAGTTGGCCTTTGGACAGGCATGCACCCTTCCCCCACCCCCCCAACTCAGTTCCCAGCATCCCAAATAAGCAACCTGGAACTTCCCTGGTTGCCCCGTGGTTAAGAATTCACCTGCCAACCCAGAGGACACGAGTTCAATCCCTGGTCCAGGAAGATGCTACGTGCCACAGGGCTGCTAAACCCATGCAGCACAGCTACCGAAGCCCATGCATCCTAGGGCCCATTCTGCCCCAAGAGAAGCCGCCGCAGTGAGAAGCCTGCACTCACGGCAGTTAGAGCAAGTCCATGCACAGAAAAAATAATAAGCATAAATAATAAATTTTTAAAAACTTTTAAAGTAAAGCAAGCTTCTCTTTCCATCAACCTTGCCTCTTTATCAGCCGTTGAGCGGCAAGCAGCCAGACCCCACTTTCGGTAACAGTCTATATCATTTTGGTTAGTTTTCTTTGAGTGTGGTTTTCCTTCCGTCTGCCCTCTGATGGACAAGGATAAGAGGCTTTCTGCACATGTGTAACTATAAATCAGGCTTCCCCAGTGGCTCAGTAGTAAAGAATCCAACTGCCAGGGACATGCAAATCAAGACCACAATGAGATACCATTTCACACCAGTCAGGATGGCTGTGATCCAAAAGTCTGCAAGCAATAAATGCTGGAGAGGGTGTGGAGACCCTCTTACACTGTTGGTGGGAATGGAAACTAATACAGCCACTATGGAAAACAATGTGGAGATTCCTTAAAAAATTGCAAATAGAACTGCCATATGACCCAGTAATCCCACTGTTGGGCATACACACCGAGGAAACCAGAATTGAAAGGGACACATGTACCCCAATGTTCATCGCAGCACTGTTTATAATAGCCAGGACGTGGAAACAACCTAGATGTCCATCAACAGATGAATGGATAAGAAAGCTGTGGTACATATACACAATGGAGTATTACTCAGCCATTAAAAAGAATACATTTGCATCAGTTCTAATGAGATGGATGAAACTGGAGCCAATTATACAGAGTGAAGTAAGCCAGAAAGAAAAGCACCAATACAGTATACTAACTCATATATATGGAATTTAGAAACATGGTAATGATAACCCTGTATGCGAGACAGCAAAAGAGACACAGATGTATAGAATGGACTTTTGGACTTTGAGGGAGAGAAAGAGGGTGGGAAGGTTTGGGAGAATGGCACTGAAACATGTATACTATCATGTAGGAAACGAATCGTCAATCTATGTTCGATACAGGATATAGGATGCTTGGGACTGGTGCACAGGGATGATCCAGAGAGTTGATATGGGGTGGGAGGTGGGGGGGTGGATTCAAGATTGGGAACTCATGTACACCTGAGATGGAAAAAATAAAAAATAATAAAAATTAAAAAAAAAAAAAAAAGAATCCAACTGCCAATGCAGGAGACACAGGAGACGTGGGTTTGATCTCTGGGTGGAGAAGATCCCCTGGAGAAGGAAATGGTAACCCACTCTAGTATTCTTGTCTTGGAAATCCCATAGACAAAGAAGTCTGGCAGGTACAGTCCATGGGGTCACAAAGAAACAGGAGTGAGCAGACTACAGTAACTATATATTATTACATAGTTGCAGTCATACTCTGCACACAGTTTGTGTCCTGATTTTTCACTTAATGTTATGTCATTCTAAATTATTTGCCTTCTCTTTTCATTGTTAAACATGTGGACATTTTCCAGATTTTGCTCTTATGAGTAATGTCCGTGATAAATGCCTTTAAAACATAATCTTCATATAAGTTCTGATACTTATGTAGGATATATTTCTAGAAATGGTCAAAATATTAAAAGATTTTAAGATTCCTGATATAACAAAATGCATTTCAAAAACCTTTTACCAATTGGCACTCCCACTAGCAGAAAAAAAATATTTAAATGACTGCACAATTTTCAGCTCTCTTGTGTTTTTCTTGTATGCTAAGTTGCCTCTGACTGTTTGCGACCCCATGGACTGCATCCTGCCAGACTCCTCTGTCTACGGGATTCTCCAGGCAAGAATACTGGATTGGGTTGCCATTCCCTTCTCCAGGGGATCCTTCCAACCCAGGGATCAAATGTGTGTCGCTTATGTCTCCTGCATTGGCAGGCGGGTTCTTTACCACTAGCGCCACCTGTGAAGCCCTGTTTTTTCCTTAAACAGATGCAAATCCTTTTTAGAAACCAGATTAAAATATTATATGAAATATGATATATAAATATATACATATGTTTATATACACATACATACAAATATCTTTCTCCAGATAATCTTAATAATCTGAGTACCAGTGTCAGTTCAGTTCAGTTCAATCCCTCATTTGTCTCTGACTCTTTGCAACCCTATGGACTGCAGCACGCCAGGCCTCCCTGTCCATCACCAGCTCCCAGAATTCTCTCGGGACTCTCGCCCATCAAGTCAGTGATGCCATCCAGCCATCTCATCCTCTGTCGTCCCCTTCTCCTCCTGCCCCCAATCCCTCGCAGCATCAGAGTCTTTTCCAATGAGTCAACTCTTCGCATGAGGTGGCCAAAGTACTGGAGCTTCAGCTTTAGCATCATTCCTTCCAAAGAAATCCCAGGGCTGATCTCCTACAGAATGGACTGGTTGGATCTCCTTGCAGTCCAAGGGACTCTCAAGAGTCTTCTCCAACACCACAGTTCAAAAGCATCAATTCTTCGGCGCTCAGCCTTCTTCACAGGCCAACTCTCGCATGCATACATGACTACTGGAAAAACCATAGCCTTGACTAGACGGACCTTAGTCGGCAAAGTAATGTCTCTGCTTTTGAATATGCCATCTAGGTTGGTCATAACTTCTTCCAAGGAGTAAGCGTCTTTTATCATGTCTTCTACAGGATGGTGGTAATGAAACAAATTCCTCTCTTCCTAATTTAGAGGAAGGGAAAAAGAAACTGACGTCTAGGAGGCAGAGTGTTGTCCTAGTAGACTATGGGTTCTTATAAATGAGTCAGTGAATGAAACACTCTGCTAGTAATTTCATCCTTAGAGTAACCAGCACAGGATCCAAGCAATATTATCCTAATTTTACGAAGCGAGAAAACTGAGTCTTAGTGAGGTTAATTACCTTTCTCAAGACCATGTTCGGCTTCCCTGATAGCTCAGTTGGTAAAGAATCTGCCTGCAATGCAGAGGACCTGGGTTCAATCCCTGGGTTGGGAAGATCCCCTGGAGAAGGGAAAGGCTACCTACTCTAGTATTCTGGCCTGGAGAATTCCATGGACTGTGTAGTCCAGGGGGTCACAAAGAGTCAGACACGACTGAGCGACTTTCACTTTTAAGACCATGTAACTAACAAATGGTGAAACCAGGATTCATACGCACTGCCTGTCTTAGTTGAAAGCCTGTGCTTTCTTTTCTGTGAACTGTCTTGCAGACAGAGAGAACCAGCCTTGAATGGCCAGGTTTTCTCCATTCTTTTATTTTTTTGAAACTAAAAGTATCTTAATACATAAATCTGTACAGTCCATATGACACACTCACGTTTTACATATTCTCCTGGCTTAATAAAACACTTAAAAACACTCCAGAACTTGAAAATTTAATAATATTCACCCACTAGAACTTGGCCATTCGACGCTGGCTCCTTTAAGGGAGGAGAGAAGCCTGCTTTTTTCTAAGGCTGCTCCTGCTTGCTGCTCCTGTCTTGGGTGAAGACCTTGGACTTCCCGTAGGAAGCTCATCCTCCAGAGGCAGCCTGATACTGCCCCCTCCTCTTTCTGGGCGTGTTTTAGAAAACCTCAGCCTGCCTCCTGTGTCTCTCCTTTGCTCTCACAGCCCCACCACACTCACAATACACTCACAGTGCTTGTGACCCCAGATGCCTGTCTCTTATACACAT
>SJYA01000582.1:1154567-1178030 GCA_006410615.1 Neotragus moschatus | reverse complement strand
ACCCGCCCACCCGCCCCTGACCTCCTCAAGTTCAATTATTTTGCTAGAGCGGCTCACAGAACTCAGAAAAACATTCTTCTTACTAGATTAGCAATTTGTGTTGGAAGGGTACAAGTCAGGAACAGCCCGGTGGAAGAGGTGCACAGGACAGGTTTATAGACGGGGCTGCAGAGCTGCCAACCACGCCAAAATGCCATGTATTCCCCAACCCGGAAGCTCTCCAGACCCCACACTTTGCAGATGTTTATGGAGGTTTCATCATCACAGAGGCCTGATAGATCATTAACTCCACTTCCAGCTGGTCTCCCTCCCAGGAGAATGGGTGGGAGGAGCAGGGGCTGAGTATTCCAAACTTCTAATCTCTGAATCACCCAGGGAATCCCACGGGATTCAGGAGATCTGTGCCAGGAACCTGGGGCAGAGACCGAGCTGCTGCTGCTGCTAAGTTGCTTCAGTTGTGTCCGACTCTGTGCAACCCCGTAGACAGCAGCCCACCGAGCTCCTCTGTCCCTGGGATTCTCCAGGCAAGAATACTGGAGTGGGTTGCCATTTCCTTCTCCAAGAGACCTAGAGAGAAACATTTTCTATCACCTCCCAGGGGCATAGCCTGACCTGTGGGACAAAATCCAGCTCTCTGGTCCTCCTTATTACATGATTGTGTAATAACAAGCCCTTTCCTAGGGAACTGGGTGGGGGAAGCTATTTTCTGAGAATTCTGGAGGGCTGCGATTTCTCCCTGGGATAATCTTCCTTGGGAGAAGTGCTCTGTTCCAGGTCCTCGGATCCAGGACCTCACCCGGGAGGGAGACATCGGAGTCACGGATGCGCAAGTTGCAGAATCCAGCCTCTGTGAGGATGGAGACGTGCTAGGTGTTCACTGTCCCTCCAGCGTTCTATCTCTCTTTCTTCTCTCCTCCCTTTGCCCCATCCTTCCTCAGGTGAGATCGTGACTCTGCGCCCTGGCGGAGGAGGCTGACGGGAAGGAAGCTGTTGCACAGTGGCTTCCAGCACAAAGGCCTTTCTGTTCTTCCCGCTCTCCCCCCCAGGCGGCTTGGTGGTGTCTTTAACCGGGTCACCTGTGACAGTGCTGCTCACGAAGTAGTTTCTCACGCCTCCTACCAGGTTCCTGAGCTTGGGACCTGGGCGAGATCCAGGTCATCTCTTCCTCCCCCTGAAAGTACCGTGCCCGTGCAAGGAGGCCATGTGCCCCAGATCTCACCATGGGAGCCAGGCTGACCCACTGATCAAGATTAGAACCATCCCAGGGGCTCGCCACCTAAACAGAGGGAGTTTCACTCTCTCCAGTGTTCTTCCTGTTGCACTAATTTTCTTTCCTCATCCCTCATGGTAAAACATACATTGGATTGATGTTGAGGCTGAAACTCCAATACTTTGGCCACCTGATGCAAAGAACTGACTCATTTGAAAAGACCCTGATGTTAGGAAAGATTGAAGGCAGGAGAAGGGATGACAGAGGATGAGATGGTTGGATGGCATCACTGACTCAATGAACATGAGTCTGAGTGAAGTCCAGGAGTTGGTGATGGACAGGGAGGCCTGGCGTGCTGCAGTCCATGGGGTTGCAAAGAGTCGGACAAGACTGAGTGACTGAACTGAACTGAACTGAACTGAAAATATACATGGGGGCTTCCCTGGTGGCTCAGGCAGGAAAGATTCTGCCTGCAATTCGGGAGACCCCGGGTTTGATCCCTGGGTCAGGAAGATCCCCTGGGGAATGGAATGGCAACCCACTCCAGTAATTCTTGCCTGGAGAATCCCTTGGACAGAGGAGCCTGGCCAGCTACAATCCATGGGGTTGCAAGGAGTCCGAGATGACTGAGTGACTAACACTTTCACTTTGAAAATATACGTAACATGAAATTTACCATTTTAACCATTTTTAAGTGTATGGCTCAGTAGTGTTTTTATGGGTTTTAAAAATTCCTTTGTTTCAGCGGCACGAGTCTTTGTTGTTGCCGGGCTTGCTCTGGCCGGGGCGAGCAGGGGCTGTTCTCCCTTGCAGTGTACATGTTCCTTTTCCATTGCTGTGGCTCCTCTTGTTTCGGAGCACAGGCTCCAGGCGCATGGGCTTTAGTACTTGCAGCATAAGGGTCTGCTCGTTGGGGCTTTCAGGCTCCAGGTTGCAAGCTCAGTAGTTGTGGGGCATGAGCTCAGTTGCTCCGTGGTATGTGAGATCTTCCCGGACCAGGGGTCAAACCCACATCCCCTGCCTTGGCAAGTGGATTCTCATCCACTGCACCGTCAGAGAAGTCGTACCGTTCCATAGTGTTAAGCAGATTCACAGTCACAGTATGCAGCCATCACCACCATCATCTCCGGAACTTTTTTCTCTCTCTAAACTGAAACTCTGGCCCCAGTAGACTCTTAACTCCCCATTCCTCCTCCCCTCCCCCAACCATCGCCTGGGCACCCTCCATTCTTCTTCCTGTCTATATGAATTTGATGACTCTCCTAGCACACGGAAGTGGAATTACAGAGTATTTTTCTTTTAGTGACTGACTTATTTCATGCCTTCAAGTTTCATCCATGTTGTAGCAGGTAACAGAGATACCTTCCTTTTAGAGTCTGAAAAAAGGTTCCCTTTCCATATAGACTGCAGTTTACTTATCCATCCATCTGTCGATGGACACTTGGCTCTAGCATTAACTTAGCAAACATCTTTTGAGTGCTACTGATGTAGCAGGCATGAGGTTTGCTGCTGGAGAGTAACTAGGGGGTCCTTGCCCTCCCAGAGGTGAAAGTGAAAGTGAAGTCGCTCAGTCATGTCCGACTGTTTGTGACCCTGTGGTCATAGCATACCAGGCTCCTCCATCCATGGGATTCTCCAGGCAAAAATACTGGAGTGGGCCATTTCCTTCTCCAGGGGATCTTCCTGACCCAGGGATCGAACCCAGGTCTCCCGCATTGGAGGCAGATGCTTTACCCTTTGAGCCACCAGGGAAGCCCTAGAGGTGAAGAGATACTATATTGTAATGGCTAGAAGGAATGGTTTACAAAGATACCGATGAAGAGACTATTCTTTATTTATGTACCCTCTACAGTTTTTACTAAAACCTCTGGGCACCTGATTGAAAATGGATGAAATGAGGGACGTCCTTGGCGGTCCTGTGGCTAAGACTCCATGCTTCCACTGCAAGGGGCATGTGTCTGAGCCCTGGTTGGGAAACTAGGATCCCACATGCTGCACGGCATGGACAAAAAATTAAAAAAAATTTTTTTTCCAAAGAGTAAAATAAATACCAGAAATATAAATGGAAAAGCCTGCAAATCATCACACACAGTTTAAATCTGTGAAGGGCCCTCCTAATGGTGAATATGAATTACATCGACAAACAGCCCTGCTCATGGCTGGCTCTAGTTTCTAGCCACAGTAGTAGAACTAGCTAGATCAGCTTTTTCCATGTTCACCGGATAAGCAGCAGCAGTTTCTGGTTTTCTCCGCTGTGCCGGGGAACAGACCCCCAGCACCCGGCCACAGGCTCCAGAGGACCCTGTGGGTCCCTGTATCCCCGGCACTCTGTGAACCCATCGTCCCCTTGCTGCCATGTGCTCTTCACTCTTCAGACATCTCATTAAATTGCAGTTTTAAAACACCTTTTGGTTTAGCACTGCATCCTATGATGTGTCTCCTTTACCATGAGTGGTTGCTCTGCAGATTTCTGAACATGTCTGTCCTGACTTAGACGGAGGGCAGACAGGAGCCTCATCAGTCCCTGTTCTGTTCTGGCCATGTGTCCTTGGGTGCAGGTTGTCATCATAGTCATTGATACATCTGGTCTTTGTTGTCGTTCAATGGCTAAGTCATGTCGAATTCTTTGTGACCCCATGGACTGCAGCTTGCCAGGCTCCCCTGTCCTTCACTGTGTCCCAGAGTCAGTGCAAACTCATATCCATTGAGTCAGTGATGCCAGACAACCATCTCATCCTCTGTCATCCCATTCTCCTGCCCTCAATCTTTCCCAGCATCAGGGTCTTTTTCAGTGAGTCCACTCTTTGTATCAGGTGGCCAAAGGATTGGAGGTTTGGCTTTAGTATCAGTCTTTCCAATGATTATTCAGAGTTGGTTTCCTTTAGGGTGGACTGGTTTGAGCTCCTTGCAATCCAAGACATTCTGAAGAGTCTTCTCCAGCACCACAATTCAAAAGTACCAGTTCTTCTGGGCTCAGCCTTCTTTATGGTCCAGCTCTCACATCCGTACATGACTCCTGGGAAAACTGTAGCTTTGACTATAAGGACCTTTGTAGGCAAAGTGATGTCTTTACCAGATAAAGACAATAAATAAATGTGGTGTAAAGAAGTCTGCTATGCAGGAGGCCCGGGCTTGATCTCTGAATTGGAAAGATCTCCTGGAGGAGGGCACAGCTACCCACTCCAGTTTTCTTGCCTGGAGAATTCCATGAACAGAGGAGCCTGGTGGGCTGCAGTCCACCTGGCTGCAGTCCATGGTGTCTCAAAGAGTTGGACACAATTGAGTGGCTAACACACACACACACACACACACACACACACACACACAGCGCATCAGGTCACTGAATTGTTCTAGGTCTCCCTCTTGTGGGCCATCTATGAAATAGAACACACCAACTACTTTTAATGGAGAAGGCAATGGCACCCCACTCCAGTACTCTTGCCTGGAAAATCCCACGAACAGAGGAGCATGATAGGCTGCAGTCCATGGGGTCGCAAAGAGTCGGACACGACTGAGAGACTTCACTTTCACTTTTCACTTTCATGCATTGGAGAAGGAAATGGCAACCCACTCCAGTGTTCTTGCCTGGAGAATCCCAGGAATGGCGAAGCCTGGTGGGCTGCCTTCTATGGGGTCGCACAGAGTCAGACAGGACTGAAGCGACTTAGCAGCAACTACTTTTAATAGATACTGTGAAGAATCTTACAGATGATAAAGAATTGATTTCTGTGAACCCTAAGAGCTGAATAGGACATCTCACTAATTTTATTTCAAAATATTGCAAACTTATAAAAAGTGTAGAGAATAATATAAAAATACTCATGCACCCACACACCAGCTTTATCGATTCTTACCATTTTACCCCATATTTACTTTAGATATTTAAAAAAATAAAATAGATATAGCTGAGGGCTGTATATTTCCCTTGCTGCACACACAGAGAATAAGATAACCATTAGTCTGAATTTGTATGTGAGTCTTCCATACATATTTTTGCTGAAGCTGAAACTCCAACACTTTGGTCACCTGTGTGAAGAACTGGGAGGGACTGAGGGCAGGAGAAGGGGGTAACAGAGGACAAATGGTGGGATGCCATCACTAACTCAGTGAACATGAGTTTGAGCAAACTCCGGGAGGCAGTGGAGGACAGAGGAGCCTGGCGTGCTGCAGTCCATGGGGTCGCAAACAGTTGGACGCGACTTACTGGCTGAACAACAGCAGCAGTACAGCCACAGATCTCTTCTCTGTGTCTGTGAATGTTTCTGTTTCACAGATGAGTTCATTTGGGTTGTATTTTAGATTCCACGGATAAGAGATAGCATGTGGCATTTGTCTTTTTATGTCTGACTTACTTCACATAGTGTGATAATCTCTAGGTCCATCCGTGTTGCTGCAAATGGCATTATTTCACTCTCTTATAAGCCTGGACAGTGCTCCGTTGTATTAATATACAGGCACCACATCTTCTTTACCCACTCATCCGTCAATGGACACTGAGGCTGCTTCCACGTCTTGGCTGTTGTGAGTAGTGCTGTTGTGGACAAAGGGATGCATGTATCTTTCTCAATTAGAGTCTCATCTTTTCTGGATATGCCCAGAAGTGGCACTTCTGGATCATGCGGCAACTCTATTTTTAGTTTTTTTAAAGAACCTCCATGCTGTTTTCCACAGTGGCAGCACCAACATACATTCCCACCAACAATGCAGGAGGGTTCCTTTTTCCCCACACCTCCGCCAGCATTTGGTATTTGTGGACTTTCTAATGATGTCCATTCTGACTGGTGTGAGGTGATACCTCCTTGTAGTTCTGATTTGCATTTTTCTAATAATTAACTAGCTCATCTGTCTTTCTTGTACTAGCCATCCTTATGGGTGTGAAGGATCATATACAGTTTGCAAATAATTCCCTCTGTTCTGTGGGTTGTCTTTTCACTATCTTGAAGGTAGCCTCTGAAGCAGAAAGTCCTAGAATTTGACAGAGTCCATAGATTTTAATACAGATATTCAGGGTACCAAGTAGCCCTCTTCTGCCTGTTGATTCCCGTCTGGGATTTTTTTAAATTGAAGTAAAGTTGACTTATAACGTTTCAGGTGTGCAGAAAAGTGGTTCAGTTATATATATAAGCATATTAATATATGTGTGTATACATGTACCCCTATATTCAAAGCAGCACTATTTACAATAGGGAAGACATGGAACTACCAGAAAAACAGAAACAAAAGTCAGGTGGAAGAAAAGAGGAAAAGGAAGTGTGTTTTCTAGCTGTTCTCTGCTCAGCCCCCAAAGGAGCTCTGAATCGCTTCTAAGCTCCTACAGAGCTGCCTGTGCTGTGCTGGTCTGACCCAGTCCTTTGGGGCACGTGGCTCTGTGCGTTTCTAATAAAACTTCCTCCTTTTATTTTTAAGTCAGAGTGGGAGTTAAGTAATCCAAAAACCATCAGAGCCTGACATGCCTCATAGTGGACATCTTCTTGAATTAAAGGAGAAAAGCGCTAGGCTGTTTCCTTGCTTTTGTTTTTACTAAGACAACAATATGTGGGCTATTTTATTAGAGTCGTTACTGCTTACTTAAGAAGAAAATGATGTCCAAAACAGAGCAATCAAAGCAAACCAGAAGTGAAAGTTGGTGTTACAGGAAGTCGACAGGAAGGAGAATGTGTGGTGTGGAAATGAAACCGCTTTTTAAACAAAGCACATGAAGAGCTCAGTGGATGAGGGCATCGTTTTCTTAGCAGGAGTCCCAGGATGGACCACACCTCTCTGTGTGCCTGCGTCCTAATCTCTTATTCTTAGAGCCCACCCACAAGACCTTATTTTACCTATTCACCTCTTTCAAGGCCCCGTCTCCAAACACAGTCCCATTCTGAAGTACAAGGGGTTAGGACTCCAACATATGAATGGGAGGCAGGGACACAATTCAACCCACAATCCGATCAGATGATATGTGGACAATGATGTCAGCAACTAAGGTCAGCAGGGAAAACACTCTTGGCCTCTCCTCTCCCTCTAGTCCTTGTACTACTTTTAAAACAACATTTATTTATGTGGCTGCATTAACAACTAACCAAGTCTTGGTTGTGGCATGTGAGACTTAGTTCCCCAAGCAGGGATCGAAGCTGGGACCCCTGCACTGGGAGCTCAGGCTCTTAGCCACCGGACCAGCAGGGAAGTCCCTCCCTTATAGTATTTTTACCTACTGCTTACCCTCCTGATATTCTCCTCAAAGTTCCCTCCATGGTGATCGTCCTTAAGACCTACTTAAATCCGCTTTAAAAGGAGGGGTGTAAGGAAAGCATACAGTGTTATTTACCCTGACTATTCCTCAGATGGATGCACCTCCCAACCCAGGAAAGAAGGGGGCCACCCCACACCTTGGATTCTTTTTTTAAAATTGTTTTTATNTCACAGACCTATCTCTTGGTAGGAGACGTTTTCTGTGTTTTGCGGGAGTGTGGGGGAGGGTTCTGGGGTGGGGAGGATGGGAGACGAGGTCCATGTTCCCCTGCTTTAAGAAAATCTAAGGTAGGATAACTTATGTTAGTAAAATAAGAAGTCTGAAGGGAGAGAGATTTTCATGTGGTCACATCTAAAGAAAACTTCCCCCAAGTGTTGTTTTTATAAGTATATTTTTTCATTTTATATTGGAGTATAGGGAAGACCTGGTGGCTCAGCAGTAAATGCCAATGCAGGAGACCTGGGTTTAATTCCTGGCTTGGGAAGATCCCCTGGAGAAGGGCATGGCTATCCACTCCCATATTCTTGCCTAGAGAATCCCATGAACAGAGGAGTTTGGTGGGCTACAGTCCATGGGGTCACAAAGAGTCGAACAAGATTGAGCAACAAAATAGCAACAAACAGTTGATTTACAACACTGTGTTAGTTTCAGGTACATAGCAGTGTGATTCAGTTACACACACACATGTATCTGTTCTTTCCCATTTTTTCTTAGTATGGTAGAATTCCTGAGAATATCGATTTATTGTTCAGTGATACTTCTATCGTATGAATTCATGTGTATATTTTGTACATTAAACTCGGTGGCCTCCCTTCACTATTTTCTCCTTTAACTAGTGTCTAATTGCTTTGGGGTTTTGGAGAACCTCAAAACAGAAGTCTCTTAAAATGACATTTAATAGGACGGTGTTCAAACAGCTTCATTCTCCTTCCAGTCCCTTTAATCTGCCCATTTTCCCTCATTAGAAGTTATCTTCTCTTACACATTGGATATTTCTTCTTTTTATAATTAATTAACTGATTTGGTTGCTCTGGGTCTCTGTTGGTTACACGCAGGCTTCCTCTAGTCGCATTGCCCAGGCGTCTCATTGCGGTGGTTTCTCTTGTTGCAAAGCACAGGCTTTAGGCACACGGGCTTCACTATTTGCAACATGTGAGCTCAGTAGTTGTGTCTAGTAGGCTGAGTTGCTCCTTGGCCTGTGGGATCTTCCAGGACCAAGGCTTGAACCCATGTCCCCTGCATTTTTCAGGCAGATTCTTATCCATTGTACCACCAAGGAAATCCTGATACTTCTTTCCTTAATCAAGTATTTCATTTTGAAAGGGATTATCCATTCAATCAGCAAACCTTTATTGTAAGATCAAGATCTTGGTGAGGGTATTGGGTCCTCTGTCCTGGGAGAATGCTCCTGTGTTAGTAAACTATGCAATCCAGCTTTACACACCCACTCCCTTTACCCGGCATCCTCAGGACTCCACCCAGACACAGGCCCTGACTCCACTGGTGGTGATGCCTGGGCCCTGCAGATCTCAGGAACAGACTCTCCTCCCTGGGGGTGGGTCTTGCACTTTCCCGGCCAAGCTATGATGTGACTTGGCCCTCGTTACGGATCCGGTGGCCAGGAGTGGACTTGAGACCGAGATTTAAAGTGGCTGAAGCATTCCACAGTCCCATCAGTGGGGTCCACACTGCTCCTTGCCCACTTTTTTTCCACCATGGGATGTTGCGTGTTTTTATTAATACATTTCTAACAGTCTGATTGGGGCTTCCCTGGTAGCTCAGCTGGTAAAGAATCCATCGGCAATGCAGGAGACCCTGGTTTGATTCCTGGGTTGAGAAGATTTCCTGGAGAAGGTATAGGCTACCCACTCCAGTATTCTTCGGCTTCCCTGGTGGCTCAGATGGTAAAGAATCTGCCTGCAATTCGGGAGACCTGGGTTCAATCCCTGGGTCAGGAATATCGCCTGGAGAAGGGCATGCCAACCCACTCCAGTATCCTTGCCTGGAGAATCCCCATGGACAGAGGAGCCTGGTGGGTGACAGTCCACAGGGTCGCGCAGACTAAGCGACTTAAGCAACAGTCTGACTAGTGTCAGATCTGCTTTTTAAAACAAAGACCTATGCTATCTCTCCTACATGGGCTGAGCATGTGTAGGGATGAAAAACCCTTCTTTCACATTTTTTTCCTTTAGTTTTATCTCAGGAGTTTGGGTCAATGACTTTAAATGATATTGTATGTTTTATAAGCATGTTATACATTTTGACTTTAAAAAATCTTATGAGGGGACTTCCCTGGGGATCTGCACTCCCAGTGCAGGGGGCCTGGGTTTGACCCCTGGTCAGGGAACTAGATCCCACACGCTGTTACTAAGAGCCCACACTCAACATGAAGATCCTGAATGGCACAACTACAGCCCAGCAGAAATCTTACGGAGTTTTAAGAGGTTTTTTCCTAAGGGTACACTTTATCTTATCAAAGTATGAGATAAGCACTGATGTCAAAATGATCCTGTTTTGAAAACACTGTAAACTGAATTTAAGCCAAGTAGATGATCTCAAACCATCAAAATATCTAATACAGCTTCTCACAAATCCTTCTGGTTTAGGAAATATTAAAATGGACCTTCAAAAATGCTAGGTTTACAATGAGAAATGTTATAATTCAGTGTTTACTCTGTGCCTCCTTGACATTCGGCATCTGGATAGCCGTCTTTAGTATTTATCTTCGCTACAATAATGTGAAGAAGCAAGAGAAGATCCAGGAGAAAGGAAATCCATTAATTTGGTCCCTTGGAGAAAAACTGCAAAGCAAATCTGACTCAGCGCACATATCGAGAGCTTACAATGTGAGGGTGGAAAGGGCTAGTGAAGATGAACCTGCAGAACCAAAGTGGTTGTTAAGATTAGGTAAGTATTTTGATTTCCTCTGTTAGCCATGGTAAGGGGAAAATATACCATAAACTGAATACTGGGAAGAGGAAGAGACTGCCCTTTTTAGAGCAATGCAATTTTAAATTATGAAGTATTTCATATATGTTCATATATATATACCCACAGAGAGAAAATAACACAAACAGGCTGGTATGTATTTGCCTCATAAATGTGAGAATTTTAAAGTAATTTGCTGTATTTGCTTCAGATAGCTTTCTGTGTTTTTAAGAAATAAATTTTAATAGGTACAGTAAAAACATCACCCCCATTCTTCCTCCTCCCTGGTTATCTTCCTCATTTTCTTTAAGCAAAATATAGCATGTATTTGAAGTGTATTTGTAGCTGTTCTAGAATGAATTGCATGTCACGATGAATATTCACATATAAGTCTTTGTATAAAAATATTCTGTTTCTCTTAGGTAAATACCTTGGTATAGGATGGATGGGTCATATGGAAGCTGTATGCTTAACTTTTTCTAAATCTGGCTTATGCATCTGGAAGTTCTCCGTTTCCATACTGTTGAAGCCTAGCTTGAAAGATTTTGAGCATTACCTTGTTAGCATGTGAAGTAAGGGCAATTGTACAGTAGTTTGAACATTCTTTGGCATTGCCCTTCTTTGGGATTATAATGAAAACTGACTTTTTCCAGTCTTGTGAACACAGCTGAGTTTTCCAAATTTGCTGACAAATTGAGTGCAGCACTTTCACAGCATCATCTTTTAGGATTTGAAATAGATCAACTGGAATTCCATCACCTCCACTAGCTTTGTTCATAGTAATGCTTCCTAAGGCCCACTTCACTTCACACTTCTGGTTGTCTGGCTCTGGGTGAGTGACCACAGGATAGTGGTTGTCCAGATCTTTAAGACCTATTTTGTATAGGTTTTCTGTGTGTTTTTGCCACCTCTTCTTAATCTCTTCTGCTTCTGTTAGGTCCTTAGCATTTCTGTCCTTTATTGTGTCCATCTTTGCATGAAATGTTACCTTGGTATCTCCAATTTTCTAGATGAGATCTCTAGTCTTTCCCATTCTCTTGTTCTCTATTTCCTTGCATTGTTCACTTAAGAAGACTTTCTTATCTCTCCTTGCTATTCTCTGGAACTCTGCATTCAGTTGGGTGTATCTTTCCCTGTCTCCCTTGCCTTTCACTTCTCTCCTTCTCTCAGCTAAATTTGAAAAGCCTCCTCAGACAACCGCTTTGCCTTCTTTCATTTCTTTGGGATGGTTTTGGTCAACACCTCCTGTACAATGTTACAAACCTCAGTCCATAGTTCTTTAGGCACTCTACCATATCTAATCCCTGGAATCTATTTGTCACTTCCACTATAATTACAAGGGATTTGATTTAGATCGTACCTGAATGGTCTAGTGGTTTCCCCTGCTTTCTTCAACTTAAGCCTGAACTTTGCAATAAGGAGCTCATGATCTGAGCCACAGTCAGCTCCAGGTCTTGTCATGATCTGAACCCCTGTCATTCATTGGATCATAGAGAAAGCAAGGGAATTCAAGAGGAACTTATACTTCATTGACTACAGTAAAGACTTTGACTGTATGGATCACAAGAAACTGTGGAAAATTCGTATGCAATTCAATGTATGCAAGTCAAGAAGCAACAGCTAGGACTGCACACAGAACAATGGACTGGTTCAAAATTGTAAAAGGAGTATGTCAAGGCTGTATATTGTCACCCTACTTATTTAACTTATATGCAAAGTATATCATGAGAAATGCTGGGCTGGATGACTCATAGCTGGAATCAAGATTGCCAGGAGAAATATCAACAACTCAGATATGCAGATGATACCACTCCAATGACAGAAAGCAAAGAGGGACTAAAGGGCCTCTTGAAGAGGGTGAAAGAGGAGAGTGAAAAAGCTAGCTTAAAACTCAACAGTCGAAAACCTAAGATCATGGCATCTGGTCCCATCACTTCATGGCAAAGAGAAGGGGAAAAAGTAGAAGCAGTGACATATTTTGTTTTCTTGAACTCCAAAATCCGTGCAGACAGTTGACTACAGCCATGAAATTAAAAGACACTTGCTCCTTGGAAGAAAAACTATGACAAACCTGGACAGTGTATTAAAAAGCAGAGACATCACTTTGCCAACAAAGGTCCATATAGTCAAAGCTATGCTTTTTCCAGTAGTCATGTACAGATGTCAGAATTGGACCATAAAGAAGGCTGGGTGACAAAGAATTGATGCTTTCAAACTGTGGTGTTGGAGAAGACTCTTGAGAGTCCCCTGGACTGCAAGGACATCAAACCAGTCAATCCTAAAAGAAATCAGTCCTGAATAGTCATTGGAAGGACTGATGCTGAAGGTAGAGCTCCAATACTTTGGTCAGCTGATGTAAAAGACTGACTCACTGGAAAAGACCCTGATGCTGGGAAAGATTGAAGGCAGGAAGAGAAGGGGACAATAGAGGATGAGATAATTGGATGGCATCATTGACTCAATGGACATGAGTCTGAGCAAGCTCCAGGAGATAATGAAGGACAAGGAAGCCTGGCTGCTGCAGTCTGGGGTTGCAAAGAGCTGTACATGACTTAGCAACTGAACTGCAACAAAATGCTCAACTTTAAAGAAAATGACAAACTGTGTTCCAAAGTAAGGTTGCCAGTTTCTATTCCCTTCAGCAGTGGAGGAGAATCCATCTTCTCCAGATTGGTCAACATCTTACATGGTCAGATATTTAGAGTTCAGCCATTATGATGGGTGAGAAATNAATGCTCAACTTTAAAGAAAATGACAAACTGTGTTCCAAAGTAAGGTTGCCAGTTTCTATTCCCTTCAGCAGTGGAGGAGAATCCATCTTCTCCAGATTGGTCAACATCTTACATGGTCAGATATTTAGAGTTCAGCCATTATGATGGGTGAGATATGGTAGGTATCAGTGTAGCCTTAATTTGCATTCTCCTATGACTAAGGACTTTTGAGCACCTTTTCATGTGGTTAATGGCCACACATCATCTTTCATAAGGTGCTTCTCCAAGTCTCCTATCCATCTTTTTATTTATTTACGGCTGTGCTGGCTCTCTGTTGCTGCGTGGGCTTTGCTCTAGTTGAGGCGAGTGGGGGTCACTCTCTAGTGGTGGTGTGTGGGCTTCATTATTTCAGAGCTTGGGCTCTAGGAGCTAGGACTTCAGTAGTTTTGCACTTGGGCTTAGTTGCTCGGAGGCATGTGGTCTCTTCCCTGATCAGGGATCAAATCTGTGTCTAATGCATTGGCAGGNAGAAGTGTTTTTTCTTTACTCTGCATTACCCTCAAAATACTAAATAAAGTTACATTCCTATAGGTCGGGAGGCCTCAAACAATCACATGCGTAGCTGTACGAGTCCTGCAGGCAGGCTAGAAAGCCATCAGAGGGGTTTTTGCATTGAAACACTCTTTCAAATGCAGAAGACTAAAGCCCTGAGTTGACTTTTTCCAGAGAATGTCAGAAGTGTGGAAAAGCAGGCAGATTCTTATTTTTGGGGAGTACATGCTCAGGAAATGCCAGGGGGAAAACCTGAGATCTGATGCATCCTTGCCCCTCAAACCTCTGCCGGGTGACCTTGTCACAGGTGGGATTCCTCACACTGGCTCCCAGCATCAACAGTTAGTGCTTTTTGAAAAACAAAAGTTTTTCCTTTTAATGGAGTTCAATATTGTTTATAATTTGTTTCTGCTTAGCCCAGGATCACAAAAATTTATTCATTGGATTTTCTCTGAAGATGATCATGACATCTGCACTTTTTTCCTTCTTCCTTTCCAATCTGGATGATTTTCTTTGTCTTAACTTATCACACTGGCTAAAATCTCTAGTACAATGTTGAATAGAAGGGGTGATATTGGACAACCTTGCTGTGTTCTTGATCTTAACACTCCATTTTTCTCCAGTAAGTATGATGTTATCTTTAGGCTTCTCATAGATGTTCTTTTTCAGGTGGCAGAAATTCTCTTCTATTCCTAGTTTGTTGAGACTTTTTCATCAGATGGATATTGGATTTTGTCACATCCTTTTCTGTACATTGAGATGTGTGTATCTTTAGCTTGTAAAGATGGTAAATTATGTTGATTTTCTAATGTTAAACAGAGGTTACATTTATGGGATATCCCCTACTTGGTCATGATGCCTCATCCTTTTTATATATTATTGCGTTTGATTTTGCTGAAATTCCAAAATTTTGTTTGGAATTTTTATATCAGTGTTTGTGAGAGTGATATTGATTATCCTTGTCTGGTTTTATCATGAGAGTGTTGTTGGCCTTGCAGAATGAGTTGGGAATTATTTTTTTAGGATTTAATTTTTTAATGTTTGTGATTGACTTCTGCTAAATACCTTTGATTACACTAAAGACATTTCTTTCTGTTCCTTCACTTGAAATTTTCTCCTTTATTTATTAACATTCATTTTCCTTTCCTTTCTTTAAAAATGGTTCTTCTCGTGGGTGTGTCAGAATAACGCCAGAGGATTCTGGAGGAGCAACAGAATTGCTCTGTTGGTAGCAAAGTCCACTTCTGGCATGTTCAGTGACGGGCCAAAGCTATGGCAATTGAGTGGGTTTATTTTGACTTAGGATTTTATTCTAATCAGAAATGACTGCTAAATTCTATCAAATAATTTCTTAGCATGATCACTATGGCTTTCCCCCATCAAATTATTGATAACTTATGTTGAGCCATCCTTACATTCCTGAAATAAACTAACCTTAGTTATACTATTTTTCTAAAATGCTGTTTTATTTGATCTGCTAATATTTTTTCTAATTGTTTTGACCTGTATAAATTAGATTAGTTTGTATCAGTGTTCCTTGGAAGTCTACAATTTCTCTGTGAAAATTTTAAAATTTTGTGTCCTTGGAGATGTGAGCAGTCATATAATACCTAGTAGTTAGTCAGGGCTTTCCCAGTGGTGCTCATGGTAAAGAACCCGCCTGCCAGTGCAGGAGGTGGAAGAGATGAGGGCTCAATCTCTGGGTCGAGAAGAGCCCCTGGAGGAGGGCATGGCAACCCACTCCAGGACTCTTGCCTGGAGAATCCCGTGAACAGAGGAGCCTGGTGAGCTACGGTCCATGTGGCAGCACAGAGCTGGACATGAATGAAGTGACTTAGCACCCAAGCCCTGACTTGTCTGATTTAAAGAAACTTTGCTGTAGCAGGAGGCACATGGGTTGTATGTGGTAAGTTCATTCCAGCAAAGCACAACCCAAAAGTAAAATTAGTTCAGTTGTAACTTAACTGAATTTTAGCTGTACTTTACTAATATTTTACAATTTCATTCACGGTTATGTAAGAGCTTATAAGAGGCTCCCCGGGTGGAGCCAGTGATAGAGAATTCACCTGCAATGGAGGAGACACGAGAGATGCANGGCCTCAAACAATCACATGCGTAGCTGTACGAGTCCTGCAGGCAGGCTAGAAAGCCATCAGAGGGGTTTTTGCATTGAAACACTCTTTCAAATGCAGAAGACTAAAGCCCTGAGTTGACTTTTTCCAGAGAATGTCAGAAGTGTGGAAAAGCAGGCAGATTCTTATTTTTGGGGAGTACATGCTCAGGAAATGCCAGGGGGAAAACCTGAGATCTGATGCATCCTTGCCCCTCAAACCTCTGCCGGGTGACCTTGTCACAGGTGGGATTCCTCACACTGGCTCCCAGCATCAACAGTTAGTGCTTTTTGAAAAACAAAAGTTTTTCCTTTTAATGGAGTTCAATATTGTTTATAATTTGTTTCTGCTTAGCCCAGGATCACAAAAATTTATTCATTGGATTTTCTCTGAAGATGATCATGACATCTGCACTTTTTTCCTTCTTCCTTTCCAATCTGGATGATTTTCTTTGTCTTAACTTATCACACTGGCTAAAATCTCTAGTACAATGTTGAATAGAAGGGGTGATATTGGACAACCTTGCTGTGTTCTTGATCTTAACACTCCATTTTTCTCCAGTAAGTATGATGTTATCTTTAGGCTTCTCATAGATGTTCTTTTTCAGGTGGCAGAAATTCTCTTCTATTCCTAGTTTGTTGAGACTTTTTCATCAGATGGATATTGGATTTTGTCACATCCTTTTCTGTACATTGAGATGTGTGTATCTTTAGCTTGTAAAGATGGTAAATTATGTTGATTTTCTAATGTTAAACAGAGGTTACATTTATGGGATATCCCCTACTTGGTCATGATGCCTCATCCTTTTTATATATTATTGCGTTTGATTTTGCTGAAATTCCAAAATTTTGTTTGGAATTTTTATATCAGTGTTTGTGAGAGTGATATTGATTATCCTTGTCTGGTTTTATCATGAGAGTGTTGTTGGCCTTGCAGAATGAGTTGGGAATTATTTTTTTAGGATTTAATTTTTTAATGTTTGTGATTGACTTCTGCTAAATACCTTTGATTACACTAAAGACATTTCTTTCTGTTCCTTCACTTGAAATTTTCTCCTTTATTTATTAACATTCATTTTCCTTTCCTTTCTTTAAAAATGGTTCTTCTCGTGGGTGTGTCAGAATAACGCCAGAGGATTCTGGAGGAGCAACAGAATTGCTCTGTTGGTAGCAAAGTCCACTTCTGGCATGTTCAGTGACGGGCCAAAGCTATGGCAATTGAGTGGGTTTATTTTGACTTAGGATTTTATTCTAATCAGAAATGACTGCTAAATTCTATCAAATAATTTCTTAGCATGATCACTATGGCTTTCCCCCATCAAATTATTGATAACTTATGTTGAGCCATCCTTACATTCCTGAAATAAACTAACCTTAGTTATACTATTTTTCTAAAATGCTGTTTTATTTGATCTGCTAATATTTTTTCTAATTGTTTTGACCTGTATAAATTAGATTAGTTTGTATCAGTGTTCCTTGGAAGTCTACAATTTCTCTGTGAAAATTTTAAAATTTTGTGTCCTTGGAGATGTGAGCAGTCATATAATACCTAGTAGTTAGTCAGGGCTTTCCCAGTGGTGCTCATGGTAAAGAACCCGCCTGCCAGTGCAGGAGGTGGAAGAGATGAGGGCTCAATCTCTGGGTCGAGAAGAGCCCCTGGAGGAGGGCATGGCAACCCACTCCAGGACTCTTGCCTGGAGAATCCCGTGAACAGAGGAGCCTGGTGAGCTACGGTCCATGTGGCAGCACAGAGCTGGACATGAATGAAGTGACTTAGCACCCAAGCCCTGACTTGTCTGATTTAAAGAAACTTTGCTGTAGCAGGAGGCACATGGGTTGTATGTGATAATTTCATTCCGGCAAAGCACAACCCAAAAGTAAAATTAGTTCAGTTGTAATTTAACTGAATTTTAGCTGTACTTTACTAATATTTTACAATTTCATTCATGGTTATGTAAGAGCTTATAAGAGGCTCCCCGGGTGGAGCCAGTGGTAGAGAATTCACCTGCAATGGAGGAGACACAAGAGATGCAAGTCCAATCCCTGGGTAAGAAAGATCCCCTGGAGAAGGAAATGGCACCCTACTCCAGTGTTCTGGCCTGGAGAATTCCATGGACAGAGGAGCCTGGAGGGCTACCGTCCACGGGTAACAAAGAGTCGGANGGTAAGTTCATTCCAGCAAAGCACAACCCAAAAGTAAAATTAGTTCAGTTGTAACTTAACTGAATTTTAGCTGTACTTTACTAATATTTTACAATTTCATTCACGGTTATGTAAGAGCTTATAAGAGGCTCCCCGGGTGGAGCCAGTGATAGAGAATTCACCTGCAATGGAGGAGACACGAGAGATGCAAGTCCAATCCCTGGGTAAGAAAGATCCCCTGGAGAAGGAAATGGCAACCCACTCCAGTATTCTGGCCTGGAGAATTCCATGGACAGAGGAGCCTGGAGGGCTACCGTCCACGGGTAACAAAGAGTCGGACGTGACTGAGCACACACCACCACCAGCACCACCACCACCTCCAGGAGCTTATGGACACAAGACTGACTTTCGTTTGCATATCGCATTTGGGAAACGTTAAAGTCACTGAAACCAGCCCTGGAGGGTTGACAGTCTTTTCCTTCTGAGCCTATGGAAGACTCAAGGTTAAGAAACTCTGCTTTGTTTTTCTTCTTTGACTTACTGTCATCATCAGATTTTTCTATCAAATTTATCCTAGTTCCATACGATGAATTTGTATGTTTTCTCTATAGCTCTATGCTCTAAAATCATTGAAATGATATCATTATGTATTTCTTATTTTGACAGATGCTTTACTGCCTGAGCCACCAGGGAAGCCCCTGTATTTCTTATTTTGAAATGGAACTTGTCTGGTATATATGAATCACTGCTCCGTTTTCTGCTGTCAGATAAGGAAAAGGTTTAGTTTTTTTTCTAAGGTTATTGATTGTTCTGCTCAGGCTTTCTATTTCTAGGGTCTATGCAGAGCTATCTATTTTAATAAAAATCTCCTTCGTCTACTTTCAAATCTGTTGGCTTAAAGTCACACATGCTGTTTCCGTAATTCTCTTTCACCTTTTCTGGTACCTTGCCTTCATTCTCATTCTTTTTGTTGTACATTTTTCTTCTCGATTTCAAAAGCGTGGTAGAAATTGATATATATTAGTCATCTTTCAGAAAACTAACTTTTGCTTTATCAATTTTACTTTTTTGTCTTCTAACTCATTCGTTTCTAGTTGCCTTTATGGGGTTGTTTCTTCTTTCTTTTGGTGTACTTTTGTGGTCTTTTTGCCCTTCTATAAGGTTAAAATAGTTTATTTCATCTCTTCCTTAGGTGATAATAATACGTTTATAAGTATTCACTTTATTCTGATTAGGATTTAGCTATATACATTAGTTTTTTTTAAAACGGTTCTTTATTTAAAAATGTATACTTGGCTGTGCCGGGTCTTTGTTGCTGCGTGTGCTTTCCCTAGTTGTGGTGAACAGGGGCTACTCTCTAGTCGTGGAGGATGAGCTGCTCGTTGTGGTGGCTTCTCTTGCTGCAGAGCACGGGCTCTGGGTGCTCAGCCTCCAGTGGTTGCGGCTTGCAGGCTCTAGAACACAGGCCCCGTAGTTGAGGCACATGGGCTTTGTTGCTCCCCAGCATGCAGGACTGTCCTAGACCAAGGATCAAAACCATGTCTCCTGCAGTGGCTGGCAGGTTCTTCACCACTGAGTTACCAGGGAAGCCCTGTACATTAGGTTTTAACATGCTGTGTTTTCAGGTTTACAAATCTCTAAATTGTTATTTTTTGTCACTAAGTTTTCTTCAACTCTTTGCAACCCCGTGGGCTGCAGCACACCAGGCCCTATGCCCCAGAGTTTGCTCAAATTCATGTCCACTGAGCCAGTGGCGCTATCTAATCATCTCATCCTTTGCTGCCCCCTTCTCCTTTTGCCTTCAGTCTTTCTCAGCATCTTTTACAATGAGTCAGCTCTTCACATCAGGTGGCCAAAGTATTGGAGCCTCAGCTTCAGCATCAATTCTTCTAATAATATTCAGGGTTGATTTCCTTGAGGATTGACTGATTTGATCTCCTTGCAGTCCAAGGGACTCTCAAGAATCTTCTCCAGGATCAGTTTAAAAAGCATCGATTCTTTGGCGCTCAGCTTTCTTTATGGTCCAGCTCTCCCATCTGTACGTGATTACTGGAAAAACTGTAGCTTTGACCAGATGGACCTTTGTCGGCAAAGTGATATGTCTGCTTTTTTAATACACTGTCTAGGTTTGTCATAGCACTCCTTTCTAAATAACTTGCAGTTTATTTCTCTTTGATCCAAGACTTATTGAGAAAAGTGGGTTTTATTTAAGATTGGATTTAGGCAAGTTCCCCCGACCTCCCCGCCATGGTCATAATTTAACAGTTTGCTGCGGCTGCTGCTGCTGCTAAGTCACTTCAGTCATGTCCGACTCTGTGCGACCCCACAGATGGCAGCCCACCAGGCTCCCCTGTCCCTGGGATTCTCCAGGCAAGAACACTGGAGTGGGTTGCCGTTTCCTTCTCTAATGCATATAAGTGAAAAGTGAGAGTGAAGTTGCTTCAGCCATGTCCGACTCTTTGCAACCCCATGGACTGCAGCCCACCAGGCTCCTCCGTCCATGAGATTTTCCAGGCACGAGTACTGGAGTGGGTTGCCAGTGCCTTCTCTAATTTAACAGTTTAGACAATAACTGTTTACAGAATAGTTTATCAGTCACCTATTAAGATGCTTTTTCTAACATGCTTAGAGGACTGTCATTTCGTGTATTTGCCCGCTAGATCCTTCCAACTCAGAGTGTGGTTTGAGGACCAGTAGCAGTGGGAGCCCCAGAAGCGTGTCAGCCCCACTGAATGCCCGGCCCGACCCCAGACGTATTTAATCAGAATATGCGTCTGGAAAGAAGCTCAGGAGTGTTTCTGCACATTAAAGTGCAACATTCTTCAGCTGGGTTGGAAGGGCTGCTGTAATAAACCTCCATAAACTAGCGTGCTCCAATGACAGCCATTTGTTGTCTCACGGGTCTCTGGAGGCTGGGAAGTCAGAAACCTTGGTCGGCAGGGTTGGTTCTTAACTGGCTGTGGGGGGATAGTGCAGGCCCCTCTCCTTGGCTTAGGGATGGCCCTTTTCTTCCTGTGTCTCTTCACATCACCCTGTATCCTCAGGTCCCCTTTTTGTAAGGACACCAGCCTTACTGGATGGGCTGCCCAGATGACCTCTCGCTTATTACAGCAACCCCATTTCCAGATTGGGTCGTATTCTGGGGTCCTGGTGATTGGAATGCGGAGTAGGGGGACACAAGTCAACCCATAACAGTCCTGCTTTAACTAGACCGTTGGGAATCTCGTTGGCGAAGCACAAGACCAGCTAAACGTGGACAACCAAGCACTTGTCCAAATTACCTTCACAGAAACGTATTTAGGCCCGAAAGACAGAAAAGACCACAGCAACATTCAGCAATTAATTTTGGAGAAACTCATACACATTAAGTTTCTCTTAGCGGTTTGCACTCATGTGATGTGAACTCAAATCTCCTTTAGTATCATTGTCTCTTTTCTCTGAAGGGGCTCAATTTGTAGTTTTCTCAAAATGATAAACTTGGACTAGATAGAATATTAGCACTGTGATCCAGTAGCCTGAGTTCACCATCTCTCTCATTCTTGGGGTGATACCCTCGCCCCCCCAACTCCCGTCTCTCATCTACTTACTCTTTGATGAGGCAGTGATCTTAGGCTTCCCAGGTGGCAGTAGTGATAAAGGATCTGCCTGCCATTGCAGGAGACACAAGAGATGTGGGTTTGATCCCTGGGCCAGGAAGATCCCCTGGAGTAGGAAAGGACATCCATTCCAGTATTCTTCCTGAAAAACCCCCTGGACAGAAGAGCCTGGAGGGCTACGGTCCATGGGGTTGCAAACAGTCAGACACGACTGAGCACACACATGCACAAGCCAGTGATCTTACTGGAAGGTCAGCCTTTTGATCTACCTGTTTCCGGGAAGCCAGTGCAGGGGGCCCGACCTCCAGCCCTGGGCAGCTAGACTCCGCACGTCACAGCTAAGAGTGCGCATGCCTGAACGCTGCAGCTGCACGGCCCACGTGCTGCAAGGAAGACTGAAGATGGAGAGCACCATGATCAAGACCCAGCGAACCCCAATAAATGAGTATTAAAGAAAGAGAGGGGCAGAAATGGAGCAGGTCTGAGTGACTCTCAGACCTCTAGTCAGAACTGCTCTTGAATGCTCCAGGAGCCTGCCTGTCACTAGGTCCCGTGGGACATTTGGGTCCCCTTTTCAGTGTACCTCTTTCTTAAGCTTAAGCTAGTTCCAATCGTCATTTACAACCAAAATATTTCAAAATACAACCCAATAAGGTAGCAATCTAAACAATGCTTAATAGCTAAAAAATTAATATTACTAAAATTCAGTGTCCATATTTCCCTTACGTGCACAAAAAAAATGATAAAACTTTTTTGGCCAGATCCTTGGAAGAAATCTAATTACACCATATCCATTATTACATTTCTTTATTGCAACAGACTATACAAGTGTAAGAATAGCACATGGATTTTCTTTGAAGATAGGACAATAAAGTTAATTTGAACCTTTTAATGTGTATAAGCTTATTAATTCATTTCATAATAGAATTGAAAATATAGGTATAATTTATGTTTATTCCATATTCAGAGTAGAACTAATTTTATCAAAACAGAGTCTCAGGAAAAAGCAATCATGATAGGCATTAACAAGGGAGGAATGATTTAGACAATATTAGAACAACATAAGATGTTTAAAGAAATTTTTGTACCTTAATTTTTGTGTTTTAAAAGTACTGTCATTTTATCATCATAATCATCAATTAAAGGAACAAAGAGGAAAATGTGAATAAAGTGTTTCAATGAGTCCTCAAAACATCTCATGCTTTTAGATGAATAATTTTCTTCCTCTTTCTGTAGGTGTCGGAAAAAAACGTACCCAGCCAAACTACCTACTGCTAGCATCATCATTTGTTTCCACAATGAAGAATTTAGTGCCTTGTTTCGAACACTGTCCAGTGTCATGACCCTCACTTCACAGTATATCCTTGAAGAAATTATTTTGGTAGACGACATGAGTAATTATGGTAAGAGAGAATGCTAACCATCTTTCTAATCGTCTTTGAAGTAGGGCTATCTCTGCGGCACTTGAGTTATTTTATACAAAAAACATTTTTGGTGGGTGTCGAGGCAAGCACTTTGGAGTACTGATGGTGATGTGAGAGTCTGGTCCCTGACCTTCTGGTGGGCCTAATGGGGTGGCTAGCACTTCAGATAAACATAGGGGCAAGCTGGTTTTTAGAGGTCATGGATGATGCTGAAGAAGTGCTGTCTAGCTTTTACTGTATAGCACAAGGAACTATATTCACTGTCCAGCGATAAACCATAATGGAAAAAATATGAAAAACAATATGCATAATGGAATCACCGTGAACTTCCAGATGGTCAAGCTGGTTTTAGAAAAGGCAGAGGAGCCAGAGATCAAATTGCCAACATCCGCTGGATCATCAAAAAAGCAAGAGAGTTCCAAAAAAACATCTATTTCTGCTTTATTGACTATGCCAAAGCCTTTGACTGTGTGGATCACAAGAAACTGTGGAAAATTCTGAGAGAGATGGGAATACCAGACCACCTGACCTGGACATGGAACAACAGACTGTTTC